>JALPQD010000753.1:183965-210235 GCA_023101885.1 Typhlomys cinereus | reverse complement strand
GAGCCGCCTTTCTCACGAACACGACATTTCACAAACCCAGAGACAGCTCTATTGGGAGAACAAGAACTAATTAAATTTACCGAGATCATTGAGGAGGAAATTACTTAATATTCTGCGCAGAATTTAATCTCTGGAAGCGTGAACGGCCCCAATTGGTCAGAAGGGTTCTCCAGGGTGGGGGGTTTGCACCTGGCAGGACCCGCTGGCAAACTAGGGGCGAGGAGCCCACAGGAAGTAAAGGGGACCCCAGGAGGCGGGAAGATGCTGGGCGGGCACTGGGGGTGGGGCTGGTTAGTACCGGGGGACTCGCACTTGGTACAAATCCACATCTGTGGTGTCAGTGGCTCTGCCGTGTTTGGGGTGCGTGACCTCTGCATGCATTTTGCTTCTGTTGTCCGGCATACAAGAGGCAAACCAGGCTACACGGGGACCAGCCACGTTACACGGGGAGGCAGGGGGGGGACCAGGACTGATGCTCAGCACTGTCCATGCGCAGCTCCCTGACCCGGAAGGACACGGTCATCCAGACCCGCCAGCAGCCTGCATCCTAACCCCAATCTGAAGACCCTGAGTTCTCCCTGGGGACCATCTGTGATGCCTAGTGGCGCTCACAGGGTGGCCACGTGCAGCCTCAAGAGTCCCAGGCGAGGTTTCCCACACACACCCTGACCCCTGAGTAAGCGTGGAGAGGGTGCTCTGCTGAGGGAGGGGAGCCTCTCTCAGGGGCACGGTGGCATCGCACCACACAGACACGCTGGGATCATGTGGCACGACACCGAGGCAGAGTGGCCGCAGAGGGACCAGCGTCCACTGTGAGGACCGTGAGCCGGGCAGGGCACCTCGGAAGGGAGAAGGGCTGCAGCAAGCTAAAGCCGGCTCACCACAACATGAGGAAAGATCATTTGCCCATGGGAACAGAAAGCGGGGAGCCCCATGAACACCTGGGCGCGCCGTGGGAATGAGGCCACGAGCTCAGAATACCAAGGAGACCCCAGATTCACAGAAAGAGAATTTGCGAGAGTCCTCCCTCCTAGCCCTCCTCCTAGCCCTCCCTCTCTCTCCCTCCTCTTCCTTCTCTTCTCCCTTTCCACTTGCATCTCTCCCTCTTTCTTCTTCTCTCCATCCCCCATTGTCCCCTCAGTTCTTGTGCGGCAAGCTGTCTCCGTGGAGGGTAACAGGAGTGGGTGCTGTCCAGGCTCACAGCATGCCCCCAAGGACGCAGGCAGCCTCTCTCCAGCCACATCTGCATGTGCAGAAGCCGCGTGTGAGAGCTGTGCTGGAGGCGCCACCGGCCTGGCCTGAGGGCAGCCCATGCACAGGGGTCCCATAGAAAGGCTTAGATAGCCTGAGCCGTGGACAGCACACAGCACAGGGACAGCCCACAGCCCACAATCAGCCTGGGACCCACTCACAGCCTGCAGTGCACACGCAGCCTGCAGTGCACATGCAGCCACGTGCAGCCTGCCATCTCAGAGCTGACCCAGGACCCAGCAGTCTCGGCACCTGTACACAGCAGTTTCCCATCTCCTGCAGAACGCACGACCATCCTTGGGCAACAACTGACCCTCGCATTCAGAAGCCAGAGAGAGGCCAGAGGCAGTGAAGCAATCCCAGCATGCCTCTGGTCAGGGGGAGGTGGAGGCCCGAGAATCCCCAGAAGGTTGAGGTCAGCCAGCGTGGCTCACGCAGCGGCAAAGACAAGCTCCTGCAGGCTTGCTCAGGGCTTTACCCTGTTCATTCTTCACAGATGTGCCCGGAACACAATCCTCAATTGTCAAGTTCTACCTTGTCTCAAGCCAAGTAGAAAGGCGAGAATTGGCAGCCAAAGACTGTCCTGTGACAGCCACAAGTGCGCACACACACACACACACACACACACACACACACACACACACACTGACCAACAGCAGTTGTGATTATATGTGGGTAAAACCCTTTGTGTAAAGGGAAATCCCATGATATATGTTCAAATCTACCCCCCATCCCCCCTACAAAACATGGGCACAGACGCAGCCATTACAGCTGTCGGAGGCACTGCGGCAGGGCTGCCCGCCACAGGAAGTGAATCAAAGGGCTTGACGCGACACGAGGGCAGATGACTAGGTCCTTCTTTGAAGCTCAGTAGAGCAGGGGGCTGTGTGCTTGGACAGACACCACGCCCACCCTGTGCTGGGACGCCACACCCTTGCTATGCATAGCCAAAAGGAAATGCCAACAAACAGCCGGCCTCGCCTCCCCCATGGATCCCTGGAACCCAGGTGGAAGGAAGAACCAACTCCCAGAAGTTAAGAAACTGGAAAGCAAAGTGAGCCGTGGGCTGAGTGAAAAGGTTGCTAGGCACAAAGAGTGAAGATGAGAGCCGCTCACGTTTGCAAAGTCAGCACGGGAATACGCAAGGTCCCCCACTCCACAGCAAAGCCAGCAGGCTGCGAACACGGATGTGGAGGGCCCCTGCCTGCCTTCCCCGGGTGCCCACCCTTCCAGAAAGTCCTCGCCGAAGGCCTGAAGTGCTTGGGACCCCCTGGGGCAGTCTCAGGAAGATGCCCCTCCAGCCTTGGCTCACGGCTTTGAGAGGCAAAGGGAACCTAAAGAAACCACACCCCCTTCCACAAAGTTACAGAGCTAACCTCTAAACAGTAGGACACGTTAAAACAGAAATTACAGAGAAAGTAGGAAGGGAACACAAGCAGAAGGCAGGGAAGTGGGAGCCGTGACTCTGATTGTGTCGATCGTTACGTTAAGTGTAAATGGCACAAAACCTCCATCTAAAAGGAAGTGGCCAGCCACACAGACAGGGACGATCACACGCCGCCGCGCAAGCTGAAAGACCTCGACTAGAATTGGAGACACAGGTGCAACAAGGAGAAAAGGGACATTCTGCCGGGCCTGCTGCTGCTAGCCGGTGCCAGGGACTCCAAAGGCCGGGCAGCGGGTGAGTTCGCCAGCCTCTCGGAGCTGGGGACGCACCCGCCTAGCATGTTTGAGAACCCGGGTCGATCCCCAGGACTGAAGACTAAGAAAGGAGGGCTGGAGAGAGGCCCTGAATTCCACCCCAGAACCCACGGGGCTCATAATCCCCATGCCAGGGAGGCGGAGACGGTGGCTCCCTGAACCTCACTGGCCAGCCAGCCTAGTGGAGGAGGCAAGCACCATGCCAACGAAGAGACCGCACCTCAAAAACGAGCTGAAGGAGCTTGGAAGATGGCTCAGGGGTTAAGACTCTATCTCACAGGCAGAAGGACCTGAGTTGGGATCCCTACATCCCACATTTGGATTCCTAGATCCCACGTGACCCCCAGAGAATACCTAGCACAAGACATTCATCCTTTCGAAGCATGGCTACCATGGCATGCTGGGAAACTTCAGGTCCAGCATCAGCCACCCCCACCCTGTCACCCCATCCTCCAGGGGTCCCAGATGAGCACTTGCCACCAGAACACCAACGCTCGGGTCCCACAGCATGTGGAAGGAGAAGAGGCAGCCTCCACTGGGGTCCGGTGGCATCTGGAATCCACCTCCCCAGCCTTCACCCCACAGTCACCTGGGCCACCCTACCGTACCCTCAACCTATGGGTCCAGCCCAGTGGTCAGTACAGAGCTGCTCTGAGTGCAGTGGTTGACGCAGAACTTGTCTGAGGCGCTGTGCTGGGTGCAGGGCCGCTGTGGGTGCTGTGCAGAGTTGCTGTGTGTGCTTTCTGGGTGTAGAACTGCTCGGGGTGCTATGGTAGATGCTGAGCTTCTCTGGGTGCTGGGCAGAGTTGTCATGGGTGTTGTGCTGGGTGCAAAGCCATTTGGGTGCTGTGCTGATGCTGATCACTCTGGTGCTGTGCTGGGTGTGGTACTTGGGTGCTGTGCTGCGGTGAGTCACTCTGGGTGCTGTGCTGGGTGCTGAGACTCTGGGGCTGTAGCTGGGTGCTGAGTCACTCTGGGTCTGCTGTGCTGGGTGCTGAGTCACTCTGGGTGCTGCAGCTGGGTGCTGAGTCACTCTGGGTGCTGTGCTGGGTGCTGAGTCACTCTGGTGCTGTCGCTGGTGTAAGTCCTCTGGGTGCTGGTGAGAGGCCACCATCTGGGCACAGCAGAGGATGCTGGGTGAAGAGAGAATGCGATGAAGTGCTGCGCCAAGCAGAGGCGAGCAGAAGCTCCTCCCTGGGTGTGGGGTCTGCAGTCAGCCTCTTCGCCAATCCAGACCTCGGGACAGACCTGGAGGGTCCCAGCCGGCAATGGGCTCTGTGGAGGCCGTGAGCTCCCCGGACAGGTGTCACCTGTGGAAGTCCATGGTCCCTATCGGGTCCTGCCGGTCCCTCCGTCCTGAGCCACAGCCAGGCACCCCTGCGGGCTCCACCACGGCGCCTCCCCACCTGCCAGCCCCCCTCAGAAGACCGCTATACCCTCTGGCCGTAGGCAGGCAGCCTTGGCATTACCGCCAACCAACGCCGGGCTTCCTCATGATAGCACCCCAACTGTACTCCAGCACCCAGGGGTGATCCTGAGCACATGCTGTGTGACGCTCAGAGGTCCCCAGGGACCACGTGCTCCCACACACTCCGTGACGGAGAAGTCCACTGTTGGTTGATCCTCACTTCTCACACCCCACGGCTGCACCCCCCTCACACACACAGCTACCCTTTACCTCCCGAGTAGCCACCTCCTTCTCGAACCCTGTCTCGGGGTCTGAAGGGACCAAATGCCGACAGTCCTCAGATCCCCTGAGAGAGCACGCCCCCCACCCCCCCAGCCTGACTCACCACTCAGGATGATGAACAGAATAAATGATTTTAGAGAAAAAAAGCCCCTAGTGCCAGCAACAAAAACCTTTGGCCGACCCCCAAGATGGCGCCTTCCGTTAGCCAGGCCCGGTGGGGTCCCAGGACCCTCTGCGTGGCCAGGAGAACTTGACAGAAGGATGATCCCTCGCTCTGAGACCCGTTCCAGGAGACGCCCCAGCTCCCCCCTTGGCCGGCGACTCTGCAGCCAGCTGCCCTGTCAGGCGGCCATATGGGGAGAGTCACGTGGCGAGGAACGCAGGCCTCCTGCCAACCTCCAAGTGACTGAGCCTGAGCCCTTGTCCCCGACACATCTGTGGCAAAGCCACCGGAGCCCAGGGATTGTGGGAGGATCCACGTGCCGCCGCATTCCGGGGTGGTCCGTGACATAATGAGGGCCCACGGGTGCGGCCGTGTACTCTGCGAAGAGAGGAAGATTTCAAAAGACTCTATCATTAATATCATCCCAGAGAAAAGCCACGGCGCCCGCGGAGCCAGAAGGGACGGCTAGGGAACGGGAATGCTGGGAGGCTAAAAATACGAGAACAAACCCAAGTCAATAGCAGCATCAGGGTGAAAGAGAAAACTTGAGAAAATTCCCAGAACACAGAACAAAGAAGCTCAGGCACGTACAATAGGACTCGGTGGCTGCGTTTTTGTTTTAATTAAAGAGTAAGCCCAGGAAGACAAGAGGACCGGCGCCCGACCCACAGAGCTCCAGAGACAGCCGAGAAACCAGAGGACAAAGTTACCAAAGAAACTGCCAGAAACTTCCCTGCAGCTGACGCGCGCCCATCTTCAGAGCAGAGTGCAGGCCGCGTATGCAAACAGGGACGTCAAGGCGGACGGGAAAGCTCGTCTTTCCATCGCCTTAGCGAACACCAGAGGCCGAGTACTCGGTAAAGAAAAGAGGTGTAGGTAGCGCATAGCTTTGGAGTGGGCCCTAACGACATGGACTCTGTCCCCTCGGTGTGCCATGTCCTGGGGCATCATGGTAGGAGAGAGAGACAAGGGGGGGGTCAGGCTTGTTCTCTGAGGACAACCAGGGCAACCCCAACTGCAAGCTCACCTGGATTCAGAACTCTGTGATCCATTTTGAGACTAATGTTACTAGCAACCCAAGGGTGACCATCAGTGTCGACCTCTTTGTATGTGTGTGTGTGTGCCCGTGTGCGCATGTGTGTACATGTGTATATGTGCGCATGTGTGTACATGTGTATATGTGTGCATGTGTGTACACGTGTGTACATGTATATGTGTGCATGTGTGCATGTGTGCATGTGCGCATGTGTGTAAATGTGTATATGTGCGCATGTGTGCGCATGTGTGCATGTGTGTGCATGTGTATATGTGCGCATGTGTGTGCATGTGTATATGTGCGCATGTGTGCGCATGTGTGCATGTGTGTGCATGTGTATATGTGCGCATGTGTGTGCATGTGTATATGCGCATGTGTGTGCATGTGTATGTGTGTGCATGTGTATGTGTATATGTGTGTACATGCGTGTACATGTGTATATGTGTGCATGTGTGTGCATGTGTATGTGTGTGCATGTGTGTGCATGCGTGTGCATGCGTGTGCATGTGTGCGCATACGTGTACACATGTGTGCATGTGTGCGCATACGTGTACATGTGTGTACGTGTGTACATGTGTGCATGTGTGTACGTGTGTACGTGTGTGCATGTGTGCATGTGTGCGCATACGTGTACATGTGTATATGTGTGCATGTGTGCGCATACGTGTACATGTGTATATGTGTGCATGTGTGAACATGTATATGTGTGCATGTGTGTACGTGTATATGTGTGCACGTGTGCACCTTGGAGGTCCAAGGGTGACATTGGAATTCACCCTCTATTGCTCTCCCTCCTTATTGCTTTGCCCTGGGGTTTCCAGGCTGAAATTACAGATTGCCTCTATTTCCACCTGCATTTTTACATGGGATCTGGGGATCTGAACTCAGGTCCTTCGGGCCTTAACCCCTGGGCCATCTCCCCAGCCCGCGATTCCACCTCTTAAAGTTCCTACCACTTGTATGCAGCCACACTGAGGATCAAGCCTCTGACGTGAACCTTGGAACCAAAGCCACGCTGCAGCACGTCCTTGATGCCGTGTGTCCTATGTGAACGTGAATGTCCCCACAGCCTCGTGCTTGAATACTTAGCTTCCAGCACTGTTGGAGAAGGTGGTGGCACCTTTAGGAGTCTTGCAGGAGGAAGCATGTTACTGAGGAAGGGTCTTGAGACCTGATGTCCCCTCTCTCCATGGTTGAAAGGCAACATCCAGCTCCTGCTTCAGCCACCATACCTTTGCCTTCTGCCGTGGCGGACTGTGGTGTCCCTCTGGACCCTCGAGTCAATAATAAGCCCTCTCCCCCTTAGGTGCTGGGGTCCCAGGGCTTCTTCACAGCCACAGGAGACTGGCGGGGTCACCTAAACTAAACACTTCCAGAGACGAGGAGGACCGCACGTGTTACAGGATCATGATCTGAATGGCGAGGGGTCTCCCGATGGCAACCCAGAGGTCCGCATCGGGTGGGACAGTGCCTCCAGGGTCCCGGGAAAATCTACTTCACCCCCAAGACGGTGAGCTGAGGATGAGCAGTAATGAGCTGTGGGCAGCGCAACAGCGTCATCCACCCAGACGGACAGAACCATGACGCCGCAGGAGGAAGTGGCCGGCGCCTGCTCTGTAAGGTCAGGGTCGTGGGTCCTCTGCGGCCAGCCTGCCCGCTGCCCCTTGCAACCTTTGCTCCTGCTTCTACGAAGCCCCGCTTCGCTTGCTCCACCTCTGCCCTGCTTGAGTAGAGATTGAAGTACAAGCGGAGCCGTGGGAGCGGGATCTCGGCTCCAGACCACCGGTGAGTAAAGTTCTCTTCCACCCTGACTGTGTCTGAGGAAATTATTCCAGAGAATTCCCACAACAAGAACAGAGGAGATTCTGGCTGCGCCCCAGCTGGGGACAGCAACCGTGGGTCTTGAACCGGCCAGAGGGTGGGAAAGACAAGACCCAATCCCACCCGGTGGTCCAAGGTGTCCACACCCACAGGACCACCCTGCCTCCACAGACTCACTCTCTTGGGCGTGGCTTCAGACTCAGCCTCGGACCTCCTCTGCAATCACAGGTGGCGAAGCTTATTAACAGCACTCGGGACCAGAGAGGTGGCACGCTTGGCAACCAAGCCTCATGGCAGAGTTCACCCTGGAATCCACGTAGGAGCCAGGCACCATCATCCCCATCGTCGCAGTGAGCTTACTGCTGCTGATAAATTCATGCAAAACAGCTTATGAAATGTGGGGTTTATTCTGGCTTCCAATTACAGTCTTAGTCCAGTGGGCAAGAGAGCCGATACCAACTCCAGAGCCCGAGGGAACTGGCCACACTTTACCCATAGAACTGCTGAGAGAGAGTCCTCACTTGCTAGATGTTGCAGTTCACCTGCGTGGTTGCTGATAAATGACCATGAAACGGCTTAAGGAAACAAGGGGGTTATTTTTTTTTTTTACAATTACTAGTTGCAGCTCTTAGTCCAGCCCGACAGGAGAGCACGCACCAACACCAGGGCCAAGGGAACTGGCCACACCATCTCTACGTAATGGCTGAGAGAGGCACGATCCCTACTTGCCAGACCAGCATGTCTGGCCAAGTGTACACAAGGATGCCCACTCTCTCAACCAGCTCTCTGTATTTTATTTCAAGATTTAGTCCCATCCACCTGGGCCTTCCCCATCAGCCAATCTCCTGCAGGTTTGCTCTAGGATTAACACAACTCGTAATTCTCTACAAATGTGCCTCAAGCTCAAACCCTCAACTGTCAAGTTGACACCTGTGCCTAACTATGACACTCCACCCCTTGGCAACTTAACACAAAAACAATAGCACTTTTAAACTATAACCTTCAATCCTTGTCCCCACAGATGTTAAAAGTTATCTTAAAAATATAAATATATTTCATAGACAAGTTTAAAATGTTCTCTCATTAAAACTTCAGTTCCAACATTTTAAAAGTTCAAAGTTTCTTAACCTTAAAAGTGTATTAAATCAAAATAAGCTAAGTACTTTAAAACAAATAAAACATTAAAACAGAAGGATCTTGAACAATAAGAAAACATTAAAAAGATTAAAGTCCAGCAAATCAAATACCACATCCTATACTCCAATGTCCATCTTCTGTTGCTCATCACATAGTCAAGGTGGCTCAAAGATTCTAGGCATTCCCAGTCCCTGTCTGCAGCTCAAAGTTGTAGAAGCAGAGGTCCTCTGAACCAGGCTGAATCGCCACTCACAGCCGTCCTCAGCATACATCCCACGGTTCTGGCATCTCCAACAACACTCTGGGTTCGCCTCTGCAGCTATAAGCTTCACCTTTCCTTGCAGGAACTCTACGCCTGCCACTTGGTGCCAAGCTTTTGCTGCTCTCCATGAACCCTTCAGTCATATACCAAAACCAGTACCATCCGGGAGACACTGCCAGATTCCACAGCAACATTGAAACATAGCCTGGTCCACTTGAACCACAGGTGTACCAATTTTAATGGGCCAACTCTGGAAAAACCTTTATCTAGGCAACCAAAACTTCCAAAAGGCAAGAAACAGCTTCAACTTGGGCTTTTGACCACTGAAGGAATCTGGGTTTTCAAACCATGAACTTGCCATATGGTGATTTTCATGTTTTCTACCATCCCAGTGCAACTCATTAGGTTCTCCTTCGCTGATACTCATTTCTCCAACAGCAGCAGATGTTCTGCTGCCTGCCCTTTCCACATCCGGAGCTTCACGGCCACCAGCACAGCTCTCCTCTGTCAAGCAAACTAGTCCATTGTCTTTAAATTCAACTTCACCAAAGTCCTTGTTCCCTTCCTCACAAACTGGGCCCAAACAATTTACAATTCCCTCAGCATTTTCATTATCCACACGGCCCATTAAACTCTGCAAAACAGCATTTGTAATCCACAAAGTCAAAAAAATTTCAAACTTTGTCCATCAGCAACACCCCACTCCAAGTACCAAATTCTGTTGCAGTTTGCCTGCATAGTTACTGATAAATGACCATCAAATGGCTTAAGGGAACAAGGGGTTTATTTCCTCTTACGATTACTGGTTACAGTTCTCAGTCCAGCTTAACAGGAGAGCTCACACCAACACCATGGCCAAGGGAACTGGCCACACCATCTCTACGTAATGGCTGAGAAAGGGACGATCCTTACTTGCCAGACCAGCACGTCTGGCCAAGTGTACACAAGGATGCCCACTCTCTCAACCAGCTCTCTATATTTTATTCCAGAGCCTCAAACCACCTACCATAGGCTGGGCCTTCCCCATCAGCCAGACAATCTCCTGCAGGTTTGCTCAGGGCTTAACTCAACTACTGATGCTTTATGAACGTGCCAGAGCTGGAACCTCCCACTGCCAAGCTGACACCTGCGGCCAACTATCACACCATGCACATGCAGGTCACCCCTCTCTCAGATTCCTAATCAGCTCTCGCTTCGGGCAGTGACGGCCGTGGCCTCAGAAGACAGCAAGTGAATGCACTGGGCATCTCTATCGCACTGTCCAGCTCTGCCCCGTGTCTCAGAAGCAGCCATTACTGATGTGTAAATGAATGGACAGAGTTATGTTCTAATAAAACTTTATATGTTAAAAACAAGCAGGGGGCCACATTTGGCCCCTAGGCCTTTGCTTCCTGGCCTATGTCTGGTTTTGCCGTCTTTGATCATGGCTTCCCACAGCCGGCAAAGGAGAACGTCTCAAAGGGCAGTTCTGACATGTCGCTCTCTGCTCTGAGCCCTCCGGGCTCCTCGTTGTCCCTGGGGGGAAGAGGAGGGGAGAAGGAAGCCAGGAAGGGGAGACGGGAAGAAGGAAAACGCTGCGGAGCCCAGCATTACTGACCAGGGGCAGATCGCAGGGGGGCTTCACCTCCAAGGGGTCTTCCCAACTCCTACTTGCAGCCCACACAGTGGCTAACTGACTGAGTTCCGGAAACACAGAAAGCAGGAGCTGGCCCCTTCGAGCACCCACCGTTGCTCTCCTCTGGGGGCAGCAGCTGACATGGGGAAGGGCGTGGGGAGGCTGGGTGCACCCTGGGTGACCCCAAGCTTGTCCGTTTCTTCTCTTGCGGAGCTGGGGGTGAAGCCAGGGTCTCCCTCTCTGTCTAGCCAGAGCTCCATCGCGTGCCCGCCACCCCCCCCCACGCTCTGCCCTGCCCGTGTAAAGCCATCTTAAGCTCCCCTTGGCACGTGTACCAGCACCGGCCCAAGGAGGACTGGACTGCACAGCATGTTCTGGTGCACAGCCCGTTCCGGCCAGGGAACCCCCAGACCCCATGCCAACAGCTCCCTGCCCGGAGAGAGGCGAAGGTGGGAACAGGCTGGACTCCCAAGCAGGCAACACGAGACCTGAGCTCCAGATCCTCAGTTTACAGGCGGCGCTGAAGTCCCAAAATCAGGGCTATAAAAGGGAGAGGGCTCCGTGCTCATAAAAAGAAGAGAGGGAAGATTTGGGAGGCAGGAACTGTGCCGCCCTCCTCCTCCTCCTCCTCCTCCTCCTCCTCCTTCTCCTCCTCCTCCTCCTCCTCCTCCTCTTCCTTTTCCTCCTCTTCTCCTCCTTCTCTTCCTCCTCTTTCTCTTCCTCCTCCTACTCCTCTTCCTCCTCCTCTTCCTCCTTTTCTTCTCCTCCTTCTCCTCCTCTTCCTCCTCCTCCCTCCTCCTCCTCTTCCTTTTCCTCCTCTTCTCCTCCCCATTCTCTTCCTCCTCCTCCTCTTCTTCTTCCTCCTCCTCTTCTCCTCCTCCTTCTCTTCCTCCTCCTCTTCTTCCTCCTCTTCTTCTCTCCTCCTCCTCCTCCTTCTCTTTCTCCTCCTTCTCCTCCTCCTTTTCCTCCTCCTCCTCCTCCTCCCTCGCCCTGCCTCTCTGTATCTCTAGCGCTCTCATCCTTCACACAACACACCTATGTAGTACTCCCCTCCTGCCTCCTCTTACCACAGGACGCTTTAGAGGCTTCAGAGCACTTTACTAACTGAGCCATCTCCCCTCACTCCCACTTTAGCACTGCTGAGGGAATGTGCAAGCTTACCTCTCTCTAGTTCCAGAACATTCTCTCACATCCCTCTGGGGGTATCATAGGCTCATCCGTCACTTTTGGTCTACAGCTCTGTAAGAAGCTTTTGAGGCAGGGCAGGAAACGGCTCAGGAGTTAAAGCCCTTTGCCTCTCAAGTGAAAGGACCTGACCAAACCCCAGATCCCACATAGAAAAAATATGTTGCGCAGATATTCAAGTGACCTGTGATTCTGGCTCTGGAGGGCAGAGTGTGGGAAACCCCAGAGCAAACAAAAAGGAGGCAGAGCACCCCAGGGTGGTTCCTGATAGCACCCTCCACAGGCACTTACACACGCAAGTGCCCTGTGAGACACACATATCACACACACGCGCACACACACAAGTACACAGCATGCACACAATGCACACGCATGTGCACACACGTATGCACACGCAACAATAAAGCTTCGAGGCAGCTGACCCCTTTGCATGCATCTTAGAACTGTCTGAACACTTCCTCCCAATCTTTCACCCATTTCCTGTCAACATTTCCTGTCGACCACTCGTCTTTTTCTGTTGTGTCCACAGGTACATTAGCTATTTTTCTTGTTGCTGTAACAATACCAGACAGAAGGGACCTAGGAGTGAGGGGTTACTTTGGTACTTCTCTTTGCATTTTGGTCCCCCCAAACTTCCCCCACCACAATGTCGGTTAAGCTCCATGGATGCACCCAGGGTTCTGCAGCCCCAGTCCCCAAATCTTCCCCTTCCCTCTTGCAAACCAGCTCCAAAGCCTACGACCACCTGGTCAGGCCCCCCCAGCAACCGCCCCCTCCTGGGTGCCCATCCGAATGATTTGCTTTTCTTGTGGCTGTGTCTCATGGGTGAGGGCCCAGTCCATCACGGCGGGGCCGGCGGGCAGCAGGAGCCGTGAGCACGCCCCACATTTGGGGGTCTTCCCACCTCAGCTGGCCCTCTCTGGGAATGTTCTTCCCGACGTGGCCAAAGGTGCTTCCAAGTGACTCTAAATCCAATCGCGGTGACAAAGATGAACCATCATGCCTGCCCACAATAAACCCTGGGGTATTTCTTTTAGATGTTTCAAGCCGTTATCCTCAGGGAGCCCTTGGTGACAGATTAGGGTCCCCAGGCCTGGGCACTGCAGCCCACTTCCTGTTTCTACCTGGACACGGGCAGTCACCTGTCCCTCCTCAAGCCATCTGACACCACAGAACTGGTGACTTCACCCAGGTGTGCACTGGGCCGGGGCATGTGTTTCCTTCTCATAGATCAGAGGTCGCATCCTGCTTCTCCTGAGAATGAGGTAGGTGATTCTACAGCAGACAGAGGAAGCAGAGCCCCGTGCGGCCCCCAGAGGCATATTGGGCGTCCGTCACCAGCTGTGGAAAGTCTCCCATCAGCTCCTGGGGTGCAGGTGCCCACAGAGGCACAAATCTGGCAGTGTGGCCGGCTGAAGTTACGGGGGGCAGGGGGTGGGAGGGGCCTGAACGAAGCAGCCCACGGCGGGCAGACAGAGTTCAGAGGCAGAGGGAGCAGAAGGGGAGACTCGGGGTGGCCCAAAGGGTGCAGCTCATTTAGACTCTCTGGACAGCTGCTCCCAAGTGGACAGTGCCACAAGCCAAGTCCCTCTGCACCTGGACGCGTCTTCCCGTGACCCTGTGTAGGTGCAGGCTGCCCGAAGTACGGGAGATCTGCCAGTCCTGGAACACGGGTTTGAGATTCCCAGCAAGGGGACCCTGGACTATTTAACCCCGTGCAGCTTTTGTGAGGCTCGCTGGGTGGAGGACAGCTGGGTGGTCAGCTGGGTGGTCAGCTGGGTGGAGGACAGCTGGTGGTCAGCTGGTGGTCAGGGGTGTGGCCTCACCTTCCCTGGCTGTGCCGCTGGGGACAATGCTACCTCAGTGGGCCTCCACTGCGGAGCATCTTCATGATGGCGTGTGGCCATACTGGTACGCGCGTGTCCACCCGCAGGAGGGCAGCTGGGGCCAGGCGCAGGCAGATATCCAGGTCCAGCAAATTCGGCTGCGCCGTCTGCCAGAGTGGTTGCTCGGTTTGCCCGGGAGCAGCTGCGTGAGAACATTCCAGTCCTTCTGTGATTTCTCCAACCTCCAGGTTGGGGGGGCTGTGCCCCAGTTTGGCTTCCCTGAGGAGATCAAGCACATTTGGGGGCGCGCTCAACTCAAAGTGCTTCCTGTTTTCCCGAGAGCCCTTTTCTGGTCCTCTATATTGCAAGCATCTCTTCCGTCGCTGCGTTGCCTTCAGCGGTGCCTTCTGAGGACACGCTCACGTCATGTCATCCGCCGTGCCAGCCCCGAGGGCCGGTGCTTCCGGAACCCTGAAGAGTCGCCTTCTGAATCATCGCATGTGTGTCCCATGTGGCGTGAGGCGCCCGGCTTCTTGCTTGTTCTCGGTGGGCTTGAGTTGGTCTAGCCTCAGCCCTGGGGTCACCTTGGGCATCTGTCAATCATATGCCATTTCTCACAAGAGCTGGGTCTAAAGTCTGGGCGCTCTCTCCATCTCTTTTTGTCTATCTTTACCTCTACCAGGATCTTTTCGACCTCTCTCGGTGATCCTAACGTGCAGCGGGTGCTAAGAAGCACTGCTGTGGGGCTGGAGAGACAGCTCAGTGGTTAAGCTCTTCACAGGCGTGAGGTCCAGAGCTCCAGGTTCTGAAACAGCCTCTGTCTCGCAGGAGCTGACACTGGGAAGCCGCCCAGTACTGTCTTCTGGCCCCTGTGTGCATCTGCCTAGGGTCACACATACACCCCCAGACCATCAGCAATAAATAATAAATCTTTCTTTCTTTTTCATGTATACAGGGTACATGGATGTGGAGGGGTGTGTGTGTGTGTGTATGTCTGTGTGTCTGTGTGTCTGTGCCTGTGGAGACCCAAGGGTGACAGGGGAATCATCCTGGATTGCTCTACCTCCTTATTGCTTTGCTCTGCAATTTTCTAGGCTCTGCTTTCCAGGGCCAGAAGTCCAAGCCACCACCATCTCTTCCCACCATTTCTGTGAGGGATCTAAGATCTGAACTCAGGTCCTTTTGCTTGTGAGGCAGAGACTTTAACTCCAAAGCCATCTCCCCAGTCCCCAATAAATAAATCTTAAAAACAAAAAGCGGAACCACTAAGAGATCATACAAGGCTGACAGCCTAAGTTGGAGCCCCAGAACCCACAGAAAGGCATAAGGAGAGAGCTGATTTCACAAGGTTCTCCTCTGACCTACACACACACACACACCATGCACACCACACACTCATACACAATTAATTAATTAACTAATAAAAAGAATGATTGATGTAAGACCTTGCAGCACATGGTTTCGAGGTGGTCTACATGCACGTGTGTGGAGCCAAGGACTGGCAGACAAGTTACGTCCTTCCATCCTCTTCTCGGGCAAGAGAAGAGCTTGGAAGGTGGGGCGCGGGGAGACACACCTTCTGGGCAGAGGGTGGGAGAAGCAGGAGGGAGGAGCCGCGTTCAGAGCGGCCCACCTGCCCCTCACCACCCCCCCTGGCCCGCCGGATCTCCACAGCCTCCCGGGGCCAACAACCTTCCCCTTCACACCACCACCTGAGGAGACCAGCCCCCTCCTGCCACCAGCTCTGTTCTCGAGTTGTCGTGGTACTTACTTCCTGTAATTAATGGCTAAGTTTTAATTAAACATTGAGTAGCCACTAATTAGTCTAATGATCTGTCTGGGGGGGGGGGGATAAGGTCGAGGGGAAGAGAAAGGAGAGCTCAAGAAAGACGTCGGCTTCAGTAGAAAAGGGATTTCCACCTCCCTCCAGGCCAAATGTTTTCTGAGTTCGGCCCCATTATAAGCGAGGATTTCAGTGCGAATTTTCCTAATCGGTTTGTGTCTGGTGGCGTCCCAGGTGACTGATGTGAAGATTGAATCTATGGCCTTTCATCAGATTTCAGCCTCTTATGGCGGCTAAAGAGCCTCTTTTCAGGCAGAGAGAAGCGCCTCTATCCCCATGATAAAGCCAGGCTGAGCCGAGACCGGTGCCCCCCCACACACACACACACGGTCCCCCCACCTGCACCCCTCAAGCCTTTTGCAGGTGGGGGAGAGTCCTTGCTAAGGACTTCCGAGATGGTCGGGGTGCAGGATCCTCCCTGGGGTAGTTGCAGATACTTGGCACCCACAGCGCCCTCTCTTCCACCTTCGCCCCTTGCCCGCCCCTCCAGGATTAGTGTGACCTGCGCCCACCATACCACTGACGCGGGACACCCGGGGCTCCTCAGTCCCCAACCACAGAAAAGCCAAGTCGCAGAGGCACAGACCAACCCAGAGATGACATAGGAAAAGGTGACCCCAGAGCAAGGCTTGGCCAGGGACCCGTGGTGTGACAGAATCCCTTTGCCGCGTGTCTTGCAAGTGTGGAATCACAGAGAAGCAGCCCTGTCTTTGCACTGAACCAAAGCCAGGACAGAGAACCTACTAGAAAGATGAAACCCAGACAAGCCTGAGGCTGAGGAAAGATACATCTTGCCTCAGAGCCTCAAGGGTCCTGAGCCATATATATATATCTATGTATGTGTGTGTGTGCATGTGTGTATATATATATGTATATATGTATATGTATATATAGGTTGGTAAGCTACTCAGCAGTTAAGACGCTTGCTTGCAAACCTAGTGTCATGGTTAGGCACAGATGTCAACCTGACAGTTGAGGGGTTGCGCTCTGGGCATTTTGTGGAGAATTAGTAGTTGAATTAAACCCAGAGGGAACCTGAAGGAGATTGTCTAGCCCATGATGGGTGGGATTAGGCCCTGGAATAAATCACAGAGAGCTGGTTGAGAGAGCGGGCATCCTTGTGTACACTTGGCCAGACACACTGGTCTGGCAAGTAGGATCATCCCTCTCTCAGCCATTACGTAGAGATGGTGCGAAGAGTTCCCTTGACCCTGATGTTGGTGGATGCTCTCCCATCAAGCTGGACAGACTATATAACTGGACTATAGTAAGAAAATAAACCCCTTGTTCCCTTAAGCCATTTGATGATCATTTATCAGCAACCATGCAGGCGAACTGCTACATCTAGCAACCTGAGTTCAGCCCCAGAAGCCCCAAGGTGGAAGGAGAGAACTGACTTGCCAAAGTTGTCCTCCGACCTCTCACGTCCACTTGTGCACCATAGCGCGAATGCATTCTTTCTCTGCCTTGTCCTCCTCTCTTTCATACATTAGCTAATTTTAAAAGAGAACGCCCCTTTAGGATGCAAGAGGGCTCCAACACGTGCTTTCTTCCTTTGAGCATCGTAGTAAAGCATGGATTTGACCGTGTTAACCTCGTGTCATGTATGCATGCCGTGGCTCTCGAAGTGACCCAGGCTGGCACATGCTAACTAAGTGCTCTACAGCCGAGCTGCACCCCGACCCACTCGGAAGCCTCCCTCCCCCTCAACACTAAACAGTCATACCATCATCCACCCACCAATCCCTTTCCTTCACCCCAAACCCAAAATGTCCCCTGACTTCCAGCCCTAACGAGCTTCTGTGGATTCTAGGGACCTCGTGGAGGCGAGGCCATTTCCTGTGTGGGGTTGGCTCCATGTGGCCCTCAGAGCTTGCTGACATGGTGGCAAACGTGAGGGTCTCCTTGTTTTTCAAGGCTGAATCGCAATCCATGTCTTGCTGGACCCTCACCTATCGGAGGACTCTGGGCCACGCCCCCTTCTGGCCATCATGTGGGGGGGGGGGTTCCTAGAGCTTCTTTGGCAGTGATTTGAGTCATAGGGTCAATGGTGTGCAGGGCCCTGGGCACACCGAGCCCACCCTGCTTCAAGCTCTGTAACCCCGACATTGGCCCTGAGTCGGCGATTCTCAGGAAGCCTCACCTCTTGCACTTGTCCCTTCCACTTGTTTCTGCACATGAGCCCAAGCGTCGCGTCGCAAGGGAACTGTGACCGTCTCTGCGAGACGGAGCTGGCCATGGGCAACCTTTGCGCCCCAGTGTCTGTTCTGAGCAGAGGCTAGAGACCTGGCTGTGGGGTGCGGGTTTGCCAGAAGCCACAGGCCGGGCTATCTGCGCTCGGCCGTCTCCGCTCGGCCGTCTCCGCTCGGCCGTCTCCGCTCGGCTGCAAAGGGGGCATCTTGTCTTCCGGCTCCAACAGGACTTCCTTAATAGGGCCTCAGACCACCATGTGAGTGTCAGAAGACCCCCAGCCGCCGGGCCTGCACAGGAACCATGTCCCCCGGGGCCTCAGAGGCGCGGGGAATCTTGCTAGTTTTCAACCCCTGATTCAGAAATTGTGCTGAAGGCAGCTCCGTGGGGCCGAGAGCCGGGGCGCCGTGCTGGGACCCTGCGCTCAGCTGCAGCTGCCCGGAGCGCAGCTGTGTCCTCCGGATAGAAAATGATAGAAAGTCTTGGGTCCTTATATGTCATCGGAGAGGAGGACCCAGAGGAGAGTTAGGCGTACACAATAAAGGACTCTCTGGGAATTGGGGGGGAGGCACTGGGGGAAGGGGAGGGGGAGGAGGGGGGAGGGAGGGAACTGGTAAAAATTTTAAAATGTATAATTAAATTTTTAATAAAAAAAATATATAAGCTTAAAAAAATGATAGTCTTGAAGCAAAGCAGCTGGGATCAAGAGCTAGAGACGCTTCAAGGTGAGGGGAGGGTGAGAACAGGACCTCAGGGAGTTCATGTGACCCCCATGAGACCTCGCCCTACTAGGTAAAGAGGGGAGTAATTAAGTGGGACTTCTCGGGAGTTAAACTGTGAGTCACCCAAGGGCCCGCAACAGTCCCAGCAGGTCTATGGCATCGGATGGCATCTTTTCCTTGGTTTGTTGGGGTCATCCCCAAGGGTGAATAGACACTCGGGGTCCTCCGCAAGGGTGAATAGACACTCGGGGTCCTCCGCAAGGGTGAATAGACACTCCGGGTCCTCCCCATGGGAACAATAGACACTCAGTGTCCTCCCCATGGGAACAATAGACACTCAGTGTCCTCCCCATGGGAACAATAGACACTCAGGATCCTCCCCATGGGGACGAATAGACACTCAGGGTCCTCCCCATGGGGACGAATAGACACTCAGTGTCCTCCCCATGGGACGAATAGACACCCAGTGTCCTCCCCATGGGTGAATAGACACTCAGGGTCCTCCCCATGGGACGAATAGACACCCAGGGTCCTCCCCATGGGTGAATAGACACTCAGGGTCCTCCCCATGGGTGAATAGACACTCAGTGTCCTCCCCATGGGACGAATAGACACTCAGTGTCCTCCCCATGGGACGAATAGACACCCAGGGTCCTCCCCATGGGTGAATAGACACTCAGTGTCCTCCCCATGGGACGAATAGACACTCAGTGTCCTCCCCATGGGACGAATAGACACTCAGGGTCCTCCCCATGGGACGAATAGACACTCAGTGTCCTCCCCATGGGACGAATAGACACCCAGGGTCCTCCCCATGGGTGAATAGACACTCAGGGTCCTCCCCATGGGTGAATAGACACTCAGTGTCCTCCCCATGGGACGAATAGACACTCAGGGTCCTCCCCATGGGACGAATAGACACTCAGTGTCCTCCCCATGGGACGAATAGACACCCAGGGTCCTCCCCATGGGTGAATAGACACTCAGGGTCCTCCCCATGGGTGAATAGACACTCAGTGTCCTCCCCATGGGACGAATAGACACCCAGGGTCCTCCCCATGGGTGAATAGACACTCAGTGTCCTCCCCATGGGACGAATAGACACTCAGTGTCCTCCCCATGGGACGAATAGACACTCAGGGTCCTCCCCATGGGACGAATAGACACTCAGGGTCCTCCCCATGGGTGAATAGACACTCAGGGTCCTCCCCATGGGACGAATAGACACTCAGGGTCCTCCCCATGGGACGAATAGACACTCAGGATCCTCCCCATGGGACGAATAGACACTCAGGGTCCTCCCCATGGGACGAATAGACACTCAGGGTCCTCCCCATGGGACTAATAGACACTCAGGGTCCTCCCCATGGGTGAATAGACACTCGGGGTCCTCCCCATGGGTGAATAGACACTCGGGGTCCTCCCCATGGGACTAATAGACACTCGGGGTCCTCCCCATGGGACGAATAGACACTCAGTGTCCTCCCCATGGGTGAATAGACACTCGGGGTCCTCCTCATGGGGACAAATAGACACTCGGGGTCCTTCCCATGGGGACGAATAGACACCCAGGGTCCTCCCCATAGGTGAATAGACACTCGGGGTCCTCCCCATGGGTGAATAGACACTCGGGGTCCTCCCCATGGGTGAATAGACACTTGGGGTCCTCCCCATGGGTGAATAGACACTCGGGGTCCTCCCCATGGGTGAATAGAATAGACACTCGGGGTCCTCCCCATGGGACTAATGGACACTTGGGGTCCTCCCCATGGGTTAATAGACACTTGGGGTCCTCCCCATGGGGACGAATAGACACTCGGGGTCCTCCCCATGGGTGAATAGACACTTGGGGTCCTCCCCATGGGGACAAGTAGACACTCGGGGTCCTCCCCATGGGGACGAGTAGACACTCAGGGTCCTTCCCATGGGGTGATAGGCATCTCAGGGTCCTCCCCATCTGGGGTGATAGACACCTCTTACGGCTTCCCAGGAGCACCAAACAACGCAGTAATTTATCCAGGACACACCTCCGGCCCTTGCAGGAAGTGGACTCGGCGTGGCCATCAAGGGTCCACACCTGAGACACAGCGGGCCTATGAGGGGCGCTGTCCCGAGGGCCTTTCGGTGGCTCATGATGCTCAGTGCAGTCAAGGTCACCCCCATGGTCCTAAAACCCCGGGGGAGCAGGCCCAGCAATGTGGGGTCTCAGCTCGGAGGTGTATCCAGAGAACCTGCCTTTCTCCTCCCCGACTGTATACAGGTGGCCCCACATGACCAGTCTGGGCCTAAGGGGTCGGATTAGAAGATGCCCATCACGTCCACCCTGACGTGGCCCCGTTCCTGCAGACTGGGGCGCCAGCACAGAAGGGACAGGTGGTCAACCACCCTCAGGAGGGCACGTGTGAGGGGAGTGAGGAGGAGGTGGAGGAGGTGGAGGAGGTGGAGGAGGTGGGTCTGGGGCAGGATGCGAGGGGAGCGAGGAGGAGGTGGGGGAGGTGGAGGAGGTGGAGGAGGTGGAGGAGGTGGAGGAGGTGGAGGAGGTGGAGGAGGTGGGTCTGGGGCAGGATGCGAGGGGAGCAAGGAGGAGGTGGGTCTGGGGTCTGCTTGTCACAGCTGCTCCGGCGTCAGGGGAGGCCTCGGGCTTGGGACAGACACGCTGCCTCGAGTGCCGCATACCCCCGCCTTGTGGCTTCCCTGCCATGACCCCGCGCGGCCTGTCTGGGCTTTGCCGAGGGCTGCTGAGGGGCCCAGGGGAGTCGAACAGCCCGCAGGCTGGGGACGGAGCTCCGTAGGCACAGCGCTCGCCCAGCAGCCACGAGGTCCTGGATTTCACCCCCAGAGCCACATAACCAGGCATGGAGCTCGCACCTGCATCCCAGCCCTTGGGAGGCTGAGGAGGGAGAACCAGGAGCTCATGGTCACCCTCACCTGCAGAACCAGTTCAAGGCCAGCCTGGACTCCATGAGAGTGTGGGGGATGGGGTGGAGACTGGCAAGATGCCTATGGGTAACGGCACTTGCTGCTGTTTGATCAACGGAACTCACAGAGCAGTAGGAGAAAACTGACCTCCTCGTGTGCACCGTGGCATGTGTGCCCCTACCCTGCCATGCACCCACACGCACGTGCACACACATGCATGCGCGTACACATACCCACACACATGCATGCACACAAACATGCACACATACACACACACACACGCATGCACAGATACAGGTGATGCATGTACAGGCATGCTCACGCGTGCACACACACATTCAAAAGAAAAAAACACAGGCTGAGCCTGAGAATGCCGACCCCATGAAGGGCGGCCAGAGGGGCCCAGGTGACGGGGACCAGAGGCCCCAGGACATTGGGCCCAACAGGAGGCTCAGGCGACGCTGTGGGCAGAAAACGTAAGAACAGGCTCCCGGGGGCCGTGCACAGAGGTGGGGGCCGGGGCGGAGCGCACAGCTGAGGCAAAAGTATGAGCGTGAGTGTAACAGTTACTCTTAACTGTTTGCTGTGAGAGACACCCAAAGTCAAGCAACTTAAGGGAGAAAGGGAGGTTTATTCAGCTTACGGTTCCAGAGGGAAGGTACAGTCTCTCAAAGCAGAGGCGGCGTGGCTGGCTGGCCAAAGCTGGAGGAGGCTGAGTCACTGCAGACATCTTGGAAGCTGAGAGCTGCAGACTGCTTGCAGCAAAGGCAGACTTCTCCTGGAGGTAGGGTGGGACTCGTCCACCTCAAGGCCCACCCCTCGTGACTGCCTTCCTCCAGCAAGGCTCCACCTCTCAAGGTGCCATGACCTTGCCAAACACAGGAGACTGTGGGGGACACATTTCAAACCATGACAGTAAGCAAGCGCACCAGCCCACCTGGGACAGACAGCAGGACCCCAGGACCCCCAGGCTGTGGTGGGCAGCACGGAGGGATCCTAGACCACCGGGACCACAAGCTCCTGGCTGTCAAGCTGAGAGAGCTGAGCAGGCTCCCATCCTAGACACGCCCCTTACTAGCAGCGAGAAGCACCAGGGAGGGTCCAATGGAGAATCCAAGGCTGGAGGCCAGAGAGGCGGAGCCCACAGTCCCCCGACCCTGGCAAGATGGACGGTGGCCACGGCTGAGATGCTGGCAGCAGGCCAAGACCCAGGGTGGATGTCGGAAGGAAGAAAAGGGAGTGTCTGAGCCCTAGCTTCAAGATGGCGACGTGGCAGCTGCACGGCGGGGTTCTGAGCAGGGAGGAGCACCTGAGCCTGGGGAGCACCTGAGCCTGGGGAGCACCTGAGCCTGGAGGAGCACCTCAGCCTGGGGAGCACCTGAGCCTGGGGAGCATCTGAGCAGGGAGGAGCACCTCAGCCTGGGGAGCACCTGAGCCTGGAGAAGCACCTGAGCCTGGAGGAGCACCTCAGCCTGGGGAGCACCTCAGCCTGGGGAGCACCTGAGCCTGGAGGAGCATCTAAGCCTGGAGGAGCACCTGAGCCTGGAGAGCACCTGAGCAGGGAGGAGCACCTAAGCCTGAAGAGCACCTGAGCAGGGAGGAGCACTGAGCAGGGAGGAGCACCTGAGCAGGGAGGAGCACCTGAGCCTGAGGAGCACCTGAGCAGGAAGGAGCACCTGAGCCTGGAGGAGCACCTGAGCCTGGAGGAGCACCTGAGCAGGGAGGAGCACCTGAGCCTGGGGAGCCCCTGAGCCTGGGGAGCACCTGAGCCTGGAGGAGCACCTGAGCCTGGGGAGCACATGAGCAGGGAGGAGCACTAAGCAGGTAGGAGCACCTGAGCCTGGGGACGACCTGAGCCTGGGGAGCACCTGAGAAGGGAGGAGCACTGAGCAGGGAGGAGCGAGTAGGGAGGAGCATGAGCAGGAGGAGCACCTAGGGCCTGGGGGGACCCTGAGCAGGGAGGACAACGGACAGGTAGGAGCACCTTAGCCTGGGACGACCTGAGCCTGGGGAGCACCGTGAGAAGGGAGGAAGCGCACTGAGCAGGGAGGAGCACCTGAACCTGGGGAGCACCTGAGCAGGGAGGAGCACTGAGTAGGGAGGAGCACTGACGCGAGGAACGACAAAAAAAAAAAAAAAAACAAATAAAAAAAAAAAGAAAAAAAGAAAACAAAAAAAAAAAAAAAAAAGAGAAAAAAAGAAAAAAAAAAAAAAAAAAAGGAGAAAAGCAAAAAAAAAAAAAAAAACAATAAAAAAAAAAAGAAAAGAAGGGAGAGCACCTGAGCAGAGACCTGAGTAGGGAGCACTGCGAGGCGGCACCTGTGGGCGACGGAGGGAGATACAGCGTGGAGCACCTGAGCGGAGGACGCACCTGAGCATGGGAGCACTGAGAGGGAGGAGCAACTGAGCAGGGAGGGCCACCTGAGCCTGGGGAGCACTGAGCTGGGGAGCAGCCGAGCTGGGAGAGCACTGAGCACGGGAGGACACCATGAGCAGCGGGAGGGCAAAGAGGTCGGGTCACCGTGGCAGGAGACACTGAGGGAGGAGCACTGAGCAGGGAGGAGCACCTGAACGCGGGGAGCACATGAAGCAGGGAGGACACTGAGGCAGGGAGGAAGCACTGAGCAGGGAGGAGCCACCTGAGCGGAAAGCGGGCGGGAGCACCTCACTGAGTGAGGAGACGGAGCGGACCGAGCAGGGAGGCGCACTAAGGGACCATGAGTGGAGCAGAGAGGCAGGTAGCACAGCGGCGAGGCCCTGAACCTGGGGGCACCTGGCAGGGCGGAGCATGCAGCAGGGAGGAGCCTCTGAGCAGGGAAGCAGGACACTACGGCAGGGAGGAGCACTTCTAGGAGCAGATAGAGCACCGGCAGGGAGGCCCGAGCAGGGGAGGCCGATCCTGGACTGAGCAGGGAGGAGCACTGAGAGGGAGGAGCAACTGAGCAGCCTGGGGAGACCACCTGAGAGGAGGCATGCAATCAGCCAGGTGGCCCATGAGGGTCAGTGAGGGCAGATCCTACGGGAGCATGGGACGCAGCTCACAGACTAGAATGGCTTCAAAGTACGGTATGACCATCCCAGCTCTCCCCGAGTTACGCAAGCAGCAGGAAAGCCAGAGTGGGACACAGAGCTTGGGAAAAAACCGCACTCTGAAGGCCAACGGGGGAACCTGCTGCATTGATCAGCCCCCCGGGACCATAAAGACGCCACGCGACTGCGGGGTCATGGGGGGTCGATCCTGCGAAGCCAACCCCCGTGCACCACGGTGCACGAGCTTTTTCTTGAAGACGTGATTCCAGTACTGTCTGGGGGCAGCTGGGACAAGCGGGAAAGGGCACTACCCTCCTTCTGAAATCCCCCGCCTCACAGATGCCAGGAGTCCATGGGGGCTTAACTCGCAGGCCTCCTTAAAATGCCTAGATATCACACCAAATACACTGTGCTCATGTCAGACCCAGCAATCACAGAACAACGAACTCCCAAATGACCACAACGAGAAAAGGGTCGGGGCTCCCAGCAGACTGAACGAGGCACGACCCGATGCGAATGGGGGCTTGGCACTGAGCCAGACACAACAGAAGTTCCCAAGGGGTCTCCCAGGGGCAGCCACGGCCCGGGCACTCTATGGGGTTGTTTTGCAGTGAATGAGTCCATACGAGCATGTTGAGAGGGACCTGCCCGTTTATATTTGGACTTCTCACGTGTGGAGTTGCGTGTGGCTGGAATTATGGTGCCCGGCACATTGGATTGGGGAGTCCTGAATCAGATAGGAAAGCAAGCTGCTCCCCTCCGTCTCCCTGCCCCTCTCCTCCGTCGGCCGCCTCTCCCCGTTGGCTGACGTCAACCGACCCCCCAAATGGCTCTCCGGTAACGCCACACACGAGCCCAGGGATTTTGAACTGAAAGAAAATCCCCATTCGCTGGAGCCGGCTTGCCCAGAACTAGGTTTCTGTGGCAGGCTCAATAACCAAGCAAACTGTCCCCCCCAGACAGACCTGACAGGCCCCAGTCAGAGCAAGCAGGCGGGGCCAGCGACGCCGTGGCTGGGCATCTGCAGACAGTTCATGCGCCTGTCCCTGTGCCTCGCCCCATCCCGCAGCTCTGCCCCGGAAACGCCCAAGCCAGGCAGGTGACGCCACTTGTTTTTGAGAGGGTCAGAAACGAAAAACGGAAAAGTCCTGACTCAGGCTGGGGAGAAGTTAGTGCATAAACACTTTGAACGAGGATCGTTCAAAACTGGAGAGCCGCCCACAGCATAAAAGCTTCCCGTAAATCCCCAGGATGAGAGGAGAGAGAGCGAGAGCGAGAGAGAGCAAGAGCGAGAGACAGAGAGACAGACAAAGGACAGAGACAGGGAGAAACAGAGAAGAGAACAGAGCGAGAGAGAGGATCTTCAGAGCAAGCTGCCCAGCTGACCAAACGAAACAGTGAGCACTGGGCGCATGGAGATTCCGGTCTCATAAAGAACATGGAGCCCAGGGCGAAGACCCAGCATCAACCCCTGGCCTGCATGCGCACAGCACACAGGTCCACCACACAGTGCGCAAAACAGACACACATGCAGAAGTCGTTAGGATTTTGGCCAGGCCCAGGTCGGGGCCTGCAGCCTACCCGGGGCTGTGCTTCTTTCTCGCGGAGGGGCACTCTTGGACCGGCACCCTCTCCACACTGGGGCACAGCCCCTGGGCGAGGCTGGGCCCGCAGGCTTTGTCGAGTCGAACAGACAGCAAAGTCTGAAGGAGGCCAGTGAACACACAGGAAGCAGCAAAGATGCACATAATGGCAGGTGGCAATGATGACTAAGGAGTCATTCTGTGCTCATGTTGACGTAGCCCTGGGTGTGCCCAGGAGTTTCATGGCACGCAGAGCTGCCTAGTCAGATAGGAAAAGTCCCAGGTAAACAGGAGCC
>JALPQD010000753.1:14956-176425 GCA_023101885.1 Typhlomys cinereus | reverse complement strand
GCACCATCATCCCCTCGTCGCAGTGAGCTTACTGCTGCTGATAAATTCATGCAAAACAGCTTATGAAATGTGGGGTTTATTCTGGCTTCCAATTACAGTCTTAGTCCAGTGGGCAAGAGAGCCGATACCAACTCCAGAGCCCGAGGGAACTGGCACACTTTACCCATAGAACTGCTGAGAGAGAGTCCTCACTTGCTAGATGTTGCAGTTCACCTGCGTGGTTGCTGATAAATGACCATGAAACGGCTTAAGGAAACAAGGGGTTATTTTTTTTTTTTACAATTACTAGTTGCAGCTCTTAGTCCAGCCCGACAGGAGAGCACGCACCAACACCAGGGCCAAGGGAACTGGCCACACCATCTCTACGTAATGGCTGAGAGAGGCACGATCCCTACTTGCCAGACCAGCATGTCTGGCCAAGTGTACACAAGGATGCCCACTCTCTCAACCAGCTCTCTGTATTTTATTTCAAGATTTAGTCCCATCCACCTGGGCCTTCCCCATCAGCCAATCTCCTGCAGGTTTGCTCTAGGATTAACACAACTCGTAATTCTCTACAAATGTGCCTCAAGCTCAAACCCTCAACTGTCAAGTTGACACCTGTGCCTAACTATGACACTCCACCCCTTGGCAACTTAACACAAAAACAATAGCACTTTTAAACTATAACCTTCAATCCTTGTCCCCACAGATGTTAAAAGTTATCTTAAAAATATAAATATATTTCATAGACAAGTTTAAAATGTTCTCTCATTAAAACTTCAGTTCCAACATTTTAAAAGTTCAAAGTTTCTTAACCTTAAAAGTGTATTAAATCAAAATAAGCTAAGTAGTACTTTAAAACAAATAAAAACATTAAAACAGAAGGATCTTGAACAATAAGAAAACATTAAAAGATTAAAGTCCAGCAAATCAAATACCACAATCCTATACTCCAATGTCCATCTTCTGTTGCTCATCACATAGTCAAGGTGGCTCAAAGATTCTAGGCATCCCCAGTCCCTGTTTGCAGCTCAAAGTTGTAGAAGCAGAGGTCCTCTGAACCAGGCTGAATCGCCACTCACAGCCGTCCTCAGCATACATCCCACGGTTCTGGCATCTCCAACAACACTCTGGGTTCGCCTCTGCAGCTATAAGCTTCACCTTTCCTTGCAGGAACTCTACGCCTGCCACTTGGTGCCAAGCTTTTGCTGCTCTCCATGAACCCTTCAGTCATATACCAAAACCAGTACCATCCGGGAGACACTGCCAGATTCCACAGCAACATTGAAACATAGCCTGGTCCACTTGAACCACAGGTGTACCAATTTTAATGGGCCAACTCTGGAAAAACCTTTATCTAGGCAACCAAAACTTCCAAAAGGCAAGAAACAGCTTCAACTTGGGCTTTTGACCACTGAAGGAATCTGGGTTTTCAAACCATGAACTTGCCATATGGTGATTTTCATGTTTTCTACCATCCCAGTGCAACTCATTAGGTTCTCCTTCGCTGATACTCATTTCTCCAACAGCAGCAGATGTTCTGCTGCCTGCCCTTTCCACATCCGGAGCTTCACGGCCACCAGCACAGCTCTCCTCTGTCAAGCAAACTAGTCCATTGTCTTTAAATTCAACTTCACCAAAGTCCTTGTTCCCTTCCTCACAAACTGGGCCCAAACAATTTACACTTCCCTCAGCATTTTCATTATCCACACGGCCCATTAAACTCTGCAAACAGCATTTGTAATCCACAAAGTCAAAAAAATTTCAAACTTTGTCCATCAGGCAACACCCCACTCCAAGTACCAAATTCTGTTGCAGTTTGCCTGCATAGTACTGATAAATGACCATCAAATGGCTTAAGGGAACAAGGGGTTATTTCCTCTTACGATTACTGGTTACAGTTCTCAGTCCATCTTAACAGGAGAGCTCACACCAACATCAGGCCGAGGGAACTGGCCACACCATCTCTACGTAATGGCTGAGAAAGGGACGATCCTTACTTGCCAGACCAGCACGTCTGGCCAAGTGTACACAAGGATGCCGACTCTCTCAACCAGCTCTCTGTATTTTATTCCAGAGCCTCAAACCACCTACTAGGCTGAGCCTTCCCCATCAGCCAGACAATCTCCTGCAGGTTTGCTCAGGGTTTAACTGAACTACTGATGCTTTATGAACGTGCCCAGAGCTGGAACCTCCCACTGCCAAGTTGACACCTGCGGCCAACTATCACACCATGCACATGCAGGTCACCCCTCTCTCAGATTCCTAATCAGCTCTTGCTTCGGGCAGTGACGGCCGTGGCCTCAGAAGACAGCAAGTGAATGCACTGGGCATCTCTATCGCACTGCCCAGCTCTGCCCCGTGTCTCAGAAGCAGCCATTACTGATGTGTAAATGAATGGACAGAGTTATGTTCTAATAAAACTTTATGTGTTAAAAACAAGCAGGGGGCCACATTTGGCCCCTAGGCCTTTGCTTCCTGGCCTATGTCTGGTTTTGCCGTCTTTGATCATGGCTTCCCACAGCCGGCAAAGGAGAACGTCTCAAAGGGCAGATCTGACATGTCGCTCTCTGCTCTGAGCCCTCCGGGCTCCTCGTTGTCCCTGGGGGGAAGAGGAGGGGAGAAGGAAGCCAGGAAGGGGAGACGGGAAGGAGGAAAACGCTGCGGAGCCCAGCATTACTGACCAGGGGCAGATCGCAGGGGGGCTTCACCTCCAAGGGGTCTTCCCAACTCCTACTTGCAGCCCCACACAGTGGCTAACTGACTGGGTTCCGGAAACAGAAAGCAGGAGCTGGCTCCTTCGAGCACCCACCGTTGCTCTGCTCTGGGGGCAGCAGCTGACATGGGGAAGGGCGTGGGGAGGCTGGGTGCACCCTGGGTGACCCCAAGCTTGTCCGTTTCTTCTCTTGCGGAGCTGGGGGTGGAAGCCAGGGTCTCCCTCTCTATCTAGCCAGAGCTCCATCGCGTGCCCGCCACCCCCCCCCACGCTCTGCCCTGCCCGTGTAAAGCCATCTTAAGCTCCCCTTGGCACGTGTACCAGCACCGGCCCAAGGAGGACTGGACTGCACAGCATGTTCTGGTGCACAGCCCGTTCCGGCCAGGGAAGCCCCAGACCCCATGCCAACAGCTCCCTGCCCGGAGAGAGGCGAAGGTGGGAACAGGCTGGACTCCCCAAGCAGGCAACACGAGACCCTGAGCTCCAGATCCTCAGTTTTACAGGCCGGCGCTGAGTCCCAAAATCAGGCTATAAAAGGGAGAGGGCTCCTATGCTCATAAATAAGAGAGAGGGAATAGTGGGATGCAGGAACTGTGCCGGCCCTCCTCCTCCTCCTCCATCCTCCTCCTCCTCCTCCTCCTCCTCTTCCTCCTCCTCTTCCTCCTCCTCTTCTTTTCCTCCTCTTCTCCTCCTACTCCTCTTCCTCCTCCTCTTCTCCTCTCTTCCTCCTTTTCTTCTCTCTCCTTCTCCCCTCTTCCTCGCTCCTCCCTCTCCTTTTCCTCCTCTTCTCCTCCTCCTCCTCTTCCTCCTCCTCCTCTTCTTCCTCCTCCTCTTCCTCCTCCTCTTCTTCTCTTCTCCTCTCCTCCTCCTTCTCTTTCTCCTCCTTCTCCTCCTCCTCCTCCTCTTCTTCTCCTCCTTCTCTTTCTCCTCCTTCTCTTTCTCCTCCTCCTCCCTCGCCCTGTCTCTCTGTATCTCTAGCGCTCTCATCCTTCACACAACACACCTATGTAGTACTCCCCTCCTGCCTCCTCTTACCACAGGACGCTTTAGAGGCTTCAGAGCACTTTACTAACTGAGCCATCCCCCCTCACTCCCACTTTAGCACTGCTGAGGGAATGTGCAAGCTTACCTCTCTCTAGTTCCAGAACATTCTCTCACATCCCTCTGGGGGTATCATAGGCTCATCTGTCACTTTTGGTCTACAGCTCTGTAAGAAGCTTTTGAGGCAGGGCAGGAAACGGCTCAGGAGTTAAAGCCCTTTGCCTCTCAAGTGAAAGGACCTGACCAAACCCCAGATCCCACATAGAAAAAATATGTTGCGCAGATATTCAAGTGACCTGTGATTCTGGCTCTGGAGGGCAGAGTGTGGGAAACCCCAGAGCAAAAACAAAGGAGGCAGAGCACCCCAGGGTGGTTCCTGATAGCACCCTCCACAGGCACTTACACACGCAAGTGCCCTGTGAGACACACATATCACACACACGCGCACACACACAAGTACACAGCATGCACACAATGCACACGCATGTGCACACACGTATGCACACGCAACAATAAAGCTTCGAGGCAGCTGACCCCTTTGCATGCATCTTAGAACTGTCTGAACACTTCCTCCCAATCTTCACCCATTTCCTGTCAACATTTCCTGTCGACCACTCGTCTTTTTCTGTTGTGTCCACAGGTACATTAGCTATTTTTCTTGTTGCTGTAACAATACCAGACAGAAGGGACCTAGGAGTGAGGGGTTACTTTGGTACTTCTCTTTGCATTTTGGTCCCCCCAAACTTCCCCCACCACAATGTCGGTTAAGCTCCATGGATGCACCCAGGGTTCTGCAGCCCCAGTCCCAAATCTTCCCCTTCCCTCTTGCAAACCAGCTCCAAAGCCTACGACCACCTGGTCAGGCCCCCCCAGCAACCGCCCCCTCCTGGGTGCCCATCCGAATGATTTGCTTTTCTTGTGGCTGTGTCTCATGGGTGAGGGCCCAGTCCATCACGGCGGGGCCGGCGGGGCAGCAGGAGCCGTGAGCACGCCCACATTTGGGGGTCTTCCCACCTCAGCTGGCCCTCTCTGGGAATGTTCTTCCCGACGTGGCCAAAGGTGCTTCCAAGTGACTCTAAATCCAATCGCGGTGACAAAGATGAACCATCATGCCTGCCCACAATAAACCCTGGGGTATTTCTTTTAGATGTTTCAAGCCGTTATCCTCAGGGAGCCCTTGGTGACAGATTAGGGTCCCCAGGCCTGGGCACTGCAGCCCACTTCCTGTTTCTACCTGGACAGGGGCAGTCACCTGTCCCTCCTCAAGCCATCTGACACCACAGAACTGGTGACTTCACCCAGGTGTGCACTGGGCCGGGGCATGTGTTTCCTTCTCATAGATCAGAGGTCGCATCCTGCTTCTCCTGAGAATGAGATAGGTGCTTCTACAGCAGACAGAGGAAGCAGAGCCCCGTGCGGCCCCCAGAGGCATATTGGGCGTCCGTCACCAGCTGTGGAAAGTCTCCCATCAGCTTCTGGGGTGCAGGTGCCCACAGAGGCACAAATCTGGCAGTGTGGCCGGCTGAAGTTACGGGGGGCAGGGGGTGGGAGGGGCTTGGACGAAGCAGCCCACGGCGGGCAGACAGAGCTCAGAGGCAGAGGGAGCAGAAGGGGAGACTCGGGGTGGCCCAAAGGGTGCGACTCATTTAGAGTCTCTGGACAGCTGCTCCCAAGTGGACAGTGCCACAAGCCAAGTCCCTCTGCACCTGGACGCGTCTTCCCGTGGCCCTGTGTAGGTGCAGGCTGCCCGAAGTACGGGAGATCTGCCAGTCCCGGAACACGGGTTTGAGATTCCCAGCAAGGGGACCCTGGACTATTTAACCCCGTGCAGCTTTTGTGAGGCTCGCTGGGTGGAGGACAGCTGGGTGGTCAGCTGGGTGGTCAGCTGGGTGGAGGACAGCTGGTGGTCAGCTGGTGGTCAGGGGTGTGGCCTCACCTTCCCTGGCTGTGCCGCTGGGGACAATGCTACCTCAGTGGGCCTCCACTGCGGAGCATCTCCATGATGGCGTGTGGCCATACTGGTACGCGCGTGTCCACCCGGAGGAGGGCAGCTGGGGCCAGGCGCAGGCAGATATCCAGGTCCAGCAAATTCGGCTGCGCCGTCTGCCAGAGTGGTTGCTCGGTTTGCCCGGGAGCAGCTGCGTGAGAACATTCCAGTCCTTCTGTGATTTCTCCAACCTCCAGGTTGGGGGGGGGGGCTGTGCCCCAGTTTGGCTTCCCTGAGGAGATCAAGCACATTTGGGGGCGCGCTCAACTCAAAGTGCTTCCTGTTTTCCCGAGAGCCCTTTTCTGGTCCTCTATATTGCAAGCATCTCTTCTGTCACTGCGCTGCCTTCAGCGGTGCCTTCTGAGAACACGCTCACGTCATGTCATCCGCCGTGCCAGCCCCGAGGGCCGGTACTTCCGGAACCCTGAAGAGTCGCCTTCTGAATCATCGCATGTGTGTCCCATGTGGCGTGAGGCGCCCGGCTCCTTGCTTGTTCTCGGTGGGCTTGAGTTGGTCTAGCCTCAGCCCCGGGGTCACCTTGGGCATCTGTCAATCATATGCCATTTCTCACAAGAGCTGGGTCTAAAGTCTGGGCGCTCTCTCCATCTCTCTTTGTCTATCTTTACCTCTACCAGGATCTTTTCGACCTCTCTCGGTGATCCTAACGTGCAGCGGGTGCTAGGAAGCACTGCTGTGGGGCTGGAGAGACAGCTCAGTGGTTAAGCTCTTCACAGGCGTGAGGTCCAGAGCTCCAGGTTCTGAAACAGCCTCTGTCTCGCAGGAGCTGACACTGGGAAGCTGCCCAGTGCCGTCTTCTGGCCCCTGTGTGCATCTGCCTAGGGTCACACATACACCCCCAGACCATCAGCAATAAATAATAAATCTTTCTTTCTTTTTCATGTATACAGGGTACATGGATGTGGAGGGGTGTGTGTGTGTGTGTATGTCTGTGTGTCTGTGTGTCTGTGCCTGTGGAGACCCAAGGGTGACAGGGGAATCATCCTGGATTGCTCTACCTCCTTATTGCTTTGCTCTGCAATTTTCTAGGCTCTGCTTTCCAGGGCCAGAAGTCCAAGCCACCACCATCTCTTCCCAGCATTTCTGTGGGGGATCTAAGATCTGAACTCAGGTCCTTTTGCTTGTGAGGCAGAGACTTTAACTCCAAAGCCATCCCCCCAGTCCCCAATAAATAAATCTTAAAAACAAAAAGCGGAACCACTGAGAGATCATACAAGGCTGACAGCCTAAGTTGGAGCCCCAGAACCCACAGAAAGGCATAAGGAGAGAGCTGATTTCACAAGGTTCTCCTCTGACCTACACACACACACCATGCACACCACGCACTCATACACAATTAATTAATTAACTAATAAAAAGAATGATTGATGTAAGACCTTGCAGCACATGGTTTCGAGGTGGTCTACATGCACGTGTGTGGAGCAAAGGACTGGCAGACAAGTTACGTCCTTCCATCCTCTTCTCGGGCAAGAGAAGAGCTTGGAAGGTGGGGCGCGGGGAGACACACCTTCTGGGCAGAGGGTGGGAGAAGCAGGAGGGAGGAGCCGCGTTCACAGCGGCCCACCTGCCCCTCACCACCCCCCCTGGCCCGCCGGATCTCCACAGCCTCTCGGGGCCAACAACCTTCCCCTTCACACCACCACCTGAGGAGACCAGCCCCCTCCTGCCACCAGCTCTGTTCTCGAGTTGTCGTGGTACTTACTTCCTGTAATTAATGGCTAAGTTTTAATTAAACATTGAGTAGCCACTAATTAGTCTAATGATCTGTCTGGGGGGGGGATAAGGTCGAGGGGAAGAGAAAGGAGAGCTCAAGAAAGACGTCGGCTTCAGTAGAAAAGGGATTTCCACCTCCCTCCAGGCCAAATGTTTTCTGAGTTCGGCCCCATTATAAGCGAGGATTTCAGTGCGAATTTTCCTAATCGGTTTGTGTCTGGTGGCGTCCCAGGTGACTGATGTGAAGATTGAATCTATGGCCTTTCATCAGATTTCAGCCTCTTATGGCGGCTAAAGAGCCTCTTTTCAGGCAGAGAGAAGCGCCTCTATCCCCATGATAAAGCCAGGCTGAGCCGAGACCGGTGCCCCCCCCCACACACACACACGGTCCCCCCACCTGCACCCCTCAAGCCTTTTGCAGGTGGGGGAGAGTCCTTGCTAAGGACTTCCGAGATGGTCGGGGTGCAGGATCCTCCCTGGGGTAGTTGCAGATACTTGGCACCCACAGCGCCCTCTCTTCCACCTTCGCCCCTTGCCCGCCCCTCCAGGATTAGTGTGACCTGCGCCCACCATACCACTGACGCGGGACACCCGGGGCTCCTCAGTCCCCAACCACAGAAAAGCCAAGTCGCAGAGGCACAGACCAACCCAGAGATGACATAGGAAAAGGTGACCCCAGAGCAAGGCTTGGCCAGGGACCCGTGGTGTGACAGATCCCTTTGCCGTGTGTCTTGCAAGTGTGGAATCACAGAGAAGCAGCCCTGTCTTTGCACTGAACCAAAGCCAGGACAGAGAATCTAGTAGAAAGATGAAACCCAGACAAGCCTGAGGCTGAGGAAAGATACATCTTGCCTCAGAGCCTCAAGGGTCCTGAGCCACATATATATCTATGTATGTGTGTGTGTGCATGTGTGTATATATATATGTATATATGTATATGTATATATAGGTTGGTAAGCTACTCAGCAGTTAAGACGCTTGCTTGCAAACCTAGTGTCATGGTTAGGCACAGATGTCAACCTGACAGTTGAGGGGTTGCGCTCTGAGCATTTTGTGGAGAATTAGTAGTTGAATTAAACCCAGAGGGAACCTGAAGGAGATTGTCTAGCCCATGATGGGTGGGAATAGGCCCTGGAATAAATCACAGAGAGCTGGTTGAGAGAGCGGGCATCCTTGTGTACACTTGGTCAGACACGCTGGTCTGGCAAGTAGGATCATCCCTCTCTCAGCCATTACGTAGAGATGGTGCGAAGAGTTCCCTTGACCCTGATGTTGGTGGATGCTCTCCCATCAAGCTGGACAGACTATATAACTGGACTATAGTAAGAAAATAAACCCCTTGTTCCCTTAAGCCATTTGATGATCATTTATCAGCAACCATGCAGGCGAACTGCTATATCTAGCAACCTGAGTTCAGCCCCAGAAGCCCCAAGGTGGAAGGAAAGAACTGACTTGCCAAAGTTGTCCTCCAACCTCTCACGTCCACTTGTGCACCATAGCGCGAATGCATTCTTTCTCTGCCTTGTCCTCCTCTGTTTCATACATTAGCTAATTTTAAAAGAGAACGCCCCTTTAGGATGCAAGAGGGCTCCAACACGTGCTTTCTTCCTTTGAGCATCGTAGTAAAGCATGGATTTGACCGTGTTAACCTCGTGTCGTGTATGCATGCCGTGGCTCTCGAAGTGACCCAAGCTGGCACATGCTAACTAAGTGCTCTACAGCCGAGCTGCACCCCGACCCACTCGGAAGCCTCCCTCCCCCTCAACACTAAACAGTCTTACCATCATCCACCCACCAATCCCTTTCCTTCACCCCAAACCCAAAATGTCCCCTGACTTCCAGCCCTAACGAGCTTCTGGGGATTCTAGGGACCTCGTGGAGGCGAGGCCATTTCCTGTGTGGGGTTGGCTCCATGTGGCCCTCAGAGCTTGCTGACATGGTGGCAAACGTGAGGGTCTCCTTGTTTTTCAAGGCTGAATCGCAATCCATGTCTTGCTGGACCCTCACCTATCGGAGGACTCTGGGCCTCGCCCCCTTCTGGCCATCATGTGGGGGGGGGGGGTCCTAGAGCTTCTTTGGCAGTGATTTGAGTCATAGGGTCAATGGTGTGCAGGGCCCTGGGCACACCGAGCCCACCCTGCTTCAAGCTCTGTAACCCCGACATTGGCCCTGAGTCGGCGATTCTCAGGAAGCCTCACCTCTTGCACTTGTCCCTTCCACTTGTTTCTGCACATGAGCCCAAGCGTCGCGTCGCAAGGGAACTGTGACCGTCTCTGCGAGACGGAGCTGGCCATGGGCAACCTTTGCGCCCCAGTGTCTGTTCTGAGCAGAGGCTAGAGACCTGGCTCTGGGGTGCGGGTTTGCCAGAAGCCACAGGCTGGGCTATCTGCGCTCGGCCGTCTGCGCTCGGCCGTCTGCGCTCGGCCGTCTGCGCTCGGCCGTCTGCGCTCGGCCGTCTGCGCTCGGCCGTCTGCGCTCGGCCGTCTGCGCTCGGCCGTCTGCGCTCGGCCGTCTGCGCTCGGCCGTCTGCGCTCGGCCGTCTGCGCTCGGCCGTCTGCGCTCGGCCGTCTGCGCTCGGCTGCAAAGGGGGCATCTTGTCTTCCGGCTCCAACAGGACTTCCTTAATAGGGCCTCAGACCACCATGTGAGTGTCAGAAGACCCCCAGCCGCCGGGCCTGCACAGGAACCATGTCCCCCGGGGCCTCAGAGGCGCGGGGAATCTTGCTAGTTTTCAACCCCTGATTCAGAAATTGTGCTGAAGGCAGCTCCGTGGGGCCGAGAGCCGGGGCGCCGTGCTGGGACCCTGCGCTCAGCTGCAGCTGCCCGGAGCGCAGCTGTGTCCTCCGGATAGAAAATGATAGAAAGTCTTGGGTCCTTATATGTCATCGGAGAGGAGGACCCAGAGGAGAGTTAGGCGTACACAATAAAGGACTCTCTGGGAATTGGGGGGGAGGCACTGGGGGAAGGGGAGGGGGAGGAGGGGGGAGGGAGGGAACTGGTAAAAAATTTTAAAATGTATAATTAAATTTTTAATAAAAAAAAATATATAAGCTTAAAAAAAATGATAGTCTTGAAGCAAAGCAGCTGGGATCAAGAGCTAGAGACGCTTCAAGGTGAGGGGAGGGTGAGAACAGGACCTCAGGGAGTTCATGTGACCCCCATGAGACCTCGCCCTACTAGGTAAAGAGGGGAGTAATTAAGTGGGACTTCTCGGGAGTTAAACTGTGAGTCACCCAAGGGCCCGCAACAGTCCCAGCAGGTCTACAAGCTGGACTCGGATGGCATCTTTTCCTTGGTTTGTTGGGGTCATCCCCAAGAGTGAATAGACACTCGGGGTCCTCCCCATGGGACTAATAGACACTCGGGGTCCTCCCAGTGGGGTAGAATAGACACTCAGGGTCCTCCCCATGGGTGAATAGACACTCGGGGTCCTCCCCATGGGTGAATAGACACTCGGGGTCCTCCCCATGGGACGAATAGACACTCAGTGTCCTCCCCATGGGACGAATAGACACTCAGGGTCCTCCCCATGGGTGAAGAGACACTCAGGGTCCTCCCCATGGGTGAAGAGACACTCGGGGTCCTCCCCATGGGTGAATAGACACTTGGGGTCCTCCCCATGGGTGAATAGACACTCAGGGTCCTCCCCATGGGTGAATAGACACTCGGGGTCCTCCCCATGGGTGAATAGACACTCAGTGTCCTCCCCATGGGACTAATAGACACTCGGGGTCCTCCCCATGGGACTAATAGACACTCGGGGTCCTCCCCATGGGACGAATAGACACTCGGGGTCCTCCCCATGGGTGAATAGACACTCGGGGTCCTCCCCATGGGACAAATAGACACTCGGGGTCCTCCCCATGGGTGAATAGACACTCGGGGTTCTCCCCATGGGTGAATAGACACTCGGGGTCCTCCCCATGGGACTAATAGACACTCGGGGTCCTCCCCATGGGTGAATAGACACTCGGGGTCCTCCCCATGGGTGAATAGACACTCGGGGTCCTCCCCATGGGTGAAGAGACACTCGGGGTCCTCCCCATGGGTGAATAGACACTTGGGGTCCTCCCCATGGGTGAATAGACACTCGGGGTCCTCCCCATGGGTGAATAGACACTCGGGGTCCTCCCCATGGGACTAATAGACACTCGGGGTCCTCCCCATGGGACTAATAGACACTCGGGGTCCTCCCCATGGGACTAATGGACACTTGGGGTCCTCCCCATGGGTGAATAGACACTTGGGGTCCTCCCCATGGGACTAATGGACACTTGGGGTCCTCCCCATGGGTGAATAGACACTCGGGGTCCTCCCCATGGGACTAATGGACACTTGGGGTCCTCCCCATGGGTGAATAGACACTTGGGGTCCTCCTCATGGGGACGAATAGACACTCGAGGTCCTCCCCATGGGGACGAATAGACACTCGGGGTCCTCCCCATGGGTGAATAGACACTTGGGGTCCTCCCCATGGGGACAAGTAGACACTCGGGGTCCTCCCCATGGGGACGAGTAGACACTCGGGGTCCTTCCCATGGGGTGATAGGCATCTCAGGGTCCTCCCCATCTGGGGTGATAGACACCTCTTATGGCTTCCCAGGAGCACCAAACAACGCAGTAATTTATCCAGGACACACCTCCGGCCCTTGCAGGAAGTGGACTCGGCGTGGCCATCAAGGGTCCACACCTGAGACACAGCGGGCCTATGAGGGGCGCTGTCCCGAGGGCCTTTCGGTGGCTCATGATGCTCAGTGCAGTCAAGGTCACCCCCATGGTCCTAACACCCCGGGGGAGCAGGCCCAGCAACGTGGGGTCTCAGCTCGGAGGTGGATCCAGAGAACCTGCCTTTCTCCTCCCCGACTGTATACAGGTGGCCCCACATGACCAGTCTGGGCCTAAGGGGTCGGATTAGAAGATGCCCATCACGTCCACCCTGACGTGGCCCCGTTCCTGCAGACTGGGGCGCCAGCACAGAAGGGACAGGTGGTCAACCACCCTCAGGAGGGCACGTGTGAGGGGAGTGAGGAGGAGGTGGAGGAGGTGGAGGAGGTGGAGGAGGTGGAGGAGGTGGAGGAGGTGGAGGAGGTGGAGGAGGTGGAGGAGGTGGGTCTGGGGCAGGATGCGAGGGGAGCGAGGAGGAGGTGGGGGAGGTGGAGGAGGTGGAGGAGGTGGAGGAGGTGGAGGAGGTGGAGGAGGTGGAGGAGGTGGAGGAGGTGGAGGAGGTGGGTCTGGGGCAGGATGCGAGGGGAGCAAGGAGGAGGTGGGTCTGTGGTCTGCTTGTCACAGCTGCTCCGGCGTCAGGGGAGGCCTCGGGCTTGGGACAGACATGCTGCCTCGAGTGCCGCATACCCCCGCCTTGTGGCTTCCCTGCCATGACCCCGCGCGGCCTGTCTGGGCTTTGCCGAGGGCTGCTGAGGGGCCCAGGGGAGTCGAACAGCCTGCAGGCTGGGGACGGAGCTCCGCAGGTACAGCGCTCGCCCAGCAGCCACGAGGTCCTGGATTTCACCCCCAGAGCCACATAACCAGGCATGGAGCTCGCACCTGCATCCCAGCCCTTGGGAGGCCGAGGAGGGAGAACCAGGAGCTCATGGTCACCCTCACCTGCAGAACCAGTTCAAGGCCAGCCTGGACTCCATGAGAGTGTGGGGGATGGGGTGGAGACTGGCAAGATGCCTATGGGTAATGGCACTTGCTGCTGTTTGATCAACGGAACTCACAGAGCAGTAGGAGAAAACTGACCTCCTCGTGTGCACCGTGGCATGTGTGCCCCTACCCTGCCATGCACCCACACGCACGTGCACACACATGCATGCGCGTACACATACCCACACACATGCATGCACACAAACATGCACACATACACACACACACACACACGCATGCACAGATACAGGTGATGCATGTACAGGCATGCTCACGTGTGCACACACACATTCAAAAGAAAAAAACACAGGCTGAGCCTGAGAATGCCGACCCCATGAAGGGCGGCCAGAGGGGCCCAGGTGACGGGGACCAGAGGCCCCAGGACATTGGGCCCAACAGGAGGCTCAGGCGACGCTGTGGGCAGAAACGTAAGAACAGGCTCCCGGGGGCCGTGCACAGAGGTGGGGGCCGGGGCGGAGCGCACAGCTGAGGCAAAAGTATGAGCGTGAGTGTAACAGTTACTCTTAACTGTTGCTGTGAGAGACACCCAAAGTCAAGCAACTTAAGGGAGAAAGGGAGGTTTATTCAGCTTACGGTTCCAGAGGGAAGGTACAGTCTCTCAAAGCAGAGGCGGCGTGGCTGGCTGGCCAAAGCTGGAGGAGGCTGAGTCACTGCAGACATCTTGGAAGCTGAGAGCTGCAGACTGCTTGCAGCAAAGGCAGACTTCTCCTGGAGGTAGGGTGGGGCTCATCCACCTCAAGGCCCACCCCTTGTGGCTGCCTTCCTCCAGCAAGGCTCCACCTCTCAAGGTGCCATGACCTTGCCAAACACAGGAGACTGTGGGGGACACATTTCAAACCATGACAGTAAGCAAGCGCACCAGCCCACCTGGGGACAGACAGCAAGGACCCCCAGGACCCCCAGGCTGTGGTGGGCAGCACGGAGGGATCCTAGACCACCGGGACCACAAGCTCCTGGCTGTCAAGCTGAGAGAGCTGAGCAGGCTCCCATCCTAGACACGCCCCTTACTAGCAGCGAGAAGCACCAGGGAGGGTCCAATGGAGGGTCCAAGGCTGGAGGCCAGAGAGGCGGAGCCCACAGTCCCCCGACCCTGGCAAGATGGACGGTGGCCATGGCTGAGACGCTGGCAGCAGGCTAAGACCCAGGGTGGATGTCGGAAGGAAGAAAAGGGGGTGTCTGAGCCCTAGCTTCAAGATGGCGACGTGGCAGCTGCACGGCGGGGTTCTGAGCAGGGAGGAGCATCTAAGCCTGGAGAGCACCTGAGCAGGGAGGAGCACCTGAGCAGGGAGGAGCACCTCAGCCTGGGGAGCACCTGAGCAGGGAGGAGCACCTGAGCCTGGAGGAGCACCTGAGCCTGGAGGAGCACCTCAGCCTGGAGGAGCACCTGAGCAGGGAGGAGCACTGAGCAGGGAGGAGCACCTGAGCCTGGGGAGCACCTGAGCCTGGGGAGCACCTGAGCCTGGAGGAGCACATGAGCAGGGAGGAGCACTAAGCAGGTAGGAGCACCTGAGCCTGGGGACGACCTGAGCCTGGGGAGCACCTGAGAAGGGAGGAGCACTGAGCAGGGAAGAGCACCTGAGCAGGGAGGAGCACTGAGCAGGGAGGAGCACCTGAGCAGGGAGGAGCACTGAGCAGGGAGGAGCACCTGAGCAGGGAGCAGCACTGAGCAGGGAGGAGCACTGAGCAGGGAGGAGCACCTGAGCCTGGGGAGCACCTGAGCAGGGAGGAGCATCCCAAGCCCAGCAGCTGTGCAGTCCACACTTACTGCCTCAGAACTGACTTCCTCCTCCCAGCTCTCCCGGTTCCACGCAGCAGGGAAAGCCAGAGTGGGACCACCAGAGCTTGGGAAAACCTCACTCTGAAGGCCAACGGGGAACCTGCCTGGCCATGTGATCAGCACCCCCTGGCGACCTACAGACAGCCAACTGCGGGGTTCACTTGGGGGGCCCTCCTGGAAGCCCAAGACCCCCGTGCAACGGTGCCGAGCTTTTTGCTTGAGCGCCGTGAATCTCCAGCTACTGTCTGGGCAGCTGGGACAGCGGGAAAGGGCACCTACCCTCCTTCTGAAATCCACCCGCCCTCACAGATGCCAGGAGTCCAGTGGGGGCTTAACTCACAGGCCTCTCCCTTTCTAGAACATTCCTAGATATCACACCATAACCACTGTGCTCAGGTCAGACCCCAGCACTCACAGAAACAGAACTCCCCAAATACCACAACGAGAAAAGGGGCTCGGGGGCTCCCAGCAGACTGCACAGAAGGCAGACCCCCCCCATGCCGGCAGATGGGGGCTTGGTCACTGAGCCAGACACAGACAGAAGTCCCAAGGGGTCCTCCCAGGGGCAGCCACTGCCCGGGCACTCTATGGGGTTGTTTGCAGTGAATGAGTCCATACGAGCATGTGGAGAGGGACCTGCCCGTTTATATTTGGAGCTTCTCACTGTGTGGAAGTTGCGTGTGCTGGATTAATGGTGCCCACATTGGATGGGGAGTCCTGGAATCAGATAGGAAAGCAAGCTGCTCCCCTCCTCCCTGCCCCTCTCCTCCCTCAGGCCTCCTCCCCTTTGGCTGACTCACCGACCCCAAATGCTCGCGGTAACGCCACACACTGAGCCCAGGGATTTTGAACTGAAAGAAAATCCGCCATTCGCTGGAGCCGGCTTGCCCAGAACTAGGTTCTGTGCAGGCTCAATAACCAAGCAAACTGTCCCCAAGACAGACCTGCCCAGGCCCCAGGCAGGGAGCAGCAGCGGGGCCTCTACCCGTGGCTGGGCATCTGCAGACAGTCATGCTCCTGTCCCTGTGCCTCGCCCCATCCCGCAGGCTCTGCCCCCGGAACGCCCAGCCAGGCAGGTGACCCACTGTTTTGAGAGGGTCAGAAACGAAACGGAAAAGTCCTGACTCAAGGCTGGGGAGATAGTTCAGTGCATAGAGCACTTGAACGAGGATCAGTTCAAACCTTGAGAGCCCACATGAAAGCTTCCCGTAATCCCAGGATGAGAGCGAGAGAGAGAGCGAGAGCGAGAGAGAGCAAGAGCGAGAGACAGAGAGACAGACAAAGAGACAGAGACAGGGAGAAACAGAGACAGAGAAACAGAGCGAGAGAGAGATCTTCAGAGCAAGCTGCCCAGCTGACCAACCGAAACAGTGAGCACTGGGCTCATGTCTCCATACATAACATGGAGCCCAGGGCAGGAAGACCCCAGCATCAACCCCTGACCTGCATGCTGCACGCACATGTCCCCACACATGCGCAAACATGTACACACATGCAGAAGTCGTTATGATTTGGCCAGGCCCAGGTCGGCCCTGCAGCCTACCGGGGCTGTGCTTCTCCCGGAGGGGCACTCTGGACGGGCACCCTCTCCACACTGGGGCACAGATCCCTGGGTGAGGCTGGGCGCAGGCTTTGTCTGAGTCTAAACAGACAGCAGAGTCTGAGGATGCAGTGAACACAGGCAGCAGCAAAGATGCACATGATGGACAGGTGGGCAAATGAATGACTAAGGAGTCACTTCTGTGCTCCATGTTGACCTTAGCCCTGGGTGTGCCCAGGATTCCTGGCACGCAGAGCTGCCTGAGCTCAGATAGGAAAGTCCCAGGTAAACCAGGAGCCTCTCATTGGCCTCTGTGAACAAGGAAAACCTTCCAGATGGTTCTCCTGCTCCAGGACAGGAGGGGCAGAAAAGACAGCCCCCTACCTTCATCCCACGACAGCCCCCTGCCCTCATCCCACGACAGCCCCCTACCCTCATCCCACGACAGCCCCCTACCCTGTGCCCCACGACAGCCCCCTACCCTCATCCCACGACAGCCCCCTGCCCTGCACCCCACGACAGCCCCCTACCCTCATCCCACGACAGCCCCCTACCCTCATCCCACGACAGCCTTCAGTAGGATGAGCCGCGAGGGGGCACTGAGTGGGGAGCATCTGTCCGGGCAGCTGATGCTGCTAAAGGACAGCTAGGCCCCTGGAGGTCTCCAGAACCCCAGGTCAATGGAGCTATGAGTCTGGGGGTGGGTCTGAGGGGAGGAGAGGGACCATGAAGGGGGCAGAAGAGAGAAAGTAAAGAAATCTGAGGACCAAGATTCAGAGAGGAAGAGCGCGCACGTCGTGGTTTGAATGTTAGCCGGTCCCCCACAGGTGCTATGTCGCATCCTTAGCTGTGCTCCGTGTCTGGGAGGGATACGGCCCCTGTAGGCCCTGCTGGAGGAAGGCACATCACAGGGGGCGGGGCCATGTCCTGGCCTCTCAGTTTGCTTCTCTCTCTCTCTCTCTCTCTCTCTCTCTCTCTCTCTCTCTCTCTCTCTTTCTCTCTCTCTTTCTGTCCCCTGATGTCTGCACTGACCTGAACCAGCCTCCTGCTTCTGCCTCCACACGACTTCTGCTCCGAGAGTCCCACCGTAACGGACTGTATCTCCCCCTAGAACCACAAGCCAAATAAATCTCCCTTTCTCCGCAGAGCTGTGTCTGCGTGTCGCCTTGCGGCCATTAAAGACCAGTAAAGGCCCTGGAGGGAAGAGAGAAGAAAGAAGGAAGAAGAGAGCCAAAGGGAGGAGAAGGAAGGACATGCAGGGCTGGAGCGCCTGGATTCTCCAGGGGTCCCTGGGCCCAAGGGGACAGCCAGGGGCGTCTTTGAGCCTGTTCTCCTGGTTCCAGGCCAGCCAGGCACAACACACTCGAACATACACGCGCACACACACGCGCGCGCACACACACGATGCTGAACTCCACAAGAAAGCGGCTCTAAAAGCACCCACAGAAGACCACAGCCCCAGAAGGCTGCGGCCATCTCACAGAATGGGGGCGGGATTCTCCTCCCTATGATTTCTCAGATAACACAGACCGGGGTTTGGAGGGCAGAGACCCCGGGCAGAACACAGCCCCAGAGACCCCTGGAGTGTGAACCTTAGTCAGGGGCTTTGATTTCTCCGGCTGTGTTCTCAGCCCCTCGCTGAGTCTGTTTCTGGAGCGGCCACATGTCCATCATTAAATTTCTAAATATTCAGTTTGACAGCAAAAATCAGGAAAGAAAAGGGGGAGATTTACTCAATATGGTCACATGGAGGAAAGAGTCATAATCCCACCTGAAGGTGAAACAGAAAGTGGGGGACATAATCAGACAGTTAAACATCGAGCAGGGAAGTGACCCATGACCTTCCCACATGCTGGGACTAGCAAAACAGTGCACCCTGAGACCTGAAACTCTCTGGGGAACCCCACGCTGGGTGCAGGGAGGAACGGGTGCCAGCCAGAGGGGGAGCACGTCCCCCAAAAGAGATTCACGCAGCTCTGGCAGCTGACTAGAGCACTTGGCGGGACAGTGGGTGGGGCCAAGTTGTTCCCTGACATTTGGTCTCCCAGTTGAACTTGGGACAGAGGTGACCTGCTGTGCCGGATACTGTGTCCCCAATATGCCTCAGTCACGAGCCGTCCCCTTCTCTGCCACACTGTCAGTAGGATTCTTCATTTAATGAGGACGGGTGGCCAGAACCGGAGGCAGATCCAGCTTGGTTCCCACGATTGTCTCCCCCTCCCCCATTTTCTCTTCCTCTTCCTCTCACCTCCCTCCTCTTCCTTTCTCCCCCTCCCATCTTCTCCCCCCACCAAAGGAAACTACAGAAGCATGAAGCAGCGCCTGTCTGCCCCACAAATTGTTCAGCTTTTGAAAAATATGTTGGACGATAAATATTTATGCCGACATGTGGCTTTATGGTTTTTAATGAATAAATAAGTATTTCCAAATGTCGCTGTTTAATCTGTAATGCGATCAATGACTATGGATTAACTCACGTGATGGGAAGGAAAGTCGTCGGGGTCTTTGCCCGTTTCTAAGGGAGTCAAGGGGCCTGACACCCTGCTTGAAACACTCGGCCACCAACCTACCCACCTTCCACATCGCCCAGCTGGGGGGCACAGGAGCAGGCCGGGTCCCTGGCATGGAGGTGTGGGTTGCCGGGAATTGTGCCAGCGACATGCTACGGAATCACTTTGTGTTAAGGACTTTCCTGGCCAGCGTGGGGGGCGGGGAGGCCTTTGAGACCCAGCCATGAAGAGAGGTAGGGACTCGGCCCATCTTGTGGTCTCTGACACAGGAAAGGAGCTTCGGACCAGCGACAGAAGCCATCATCCAAGAATGTCACCCTGAAGACCCTCCCCAGGGGCTCAGAAGCCTCTGAGTTGACAGTCACACCAGAGCAGAGGGTTGGCACCCCGGAACTTTCTGGTCGTCCCGAGTCACCTCATAGCTACTTATCACAAAGTTTAGAATCAACACAAGTAAATGCCTCTCGAGGGTCTGCAGGTCGTGTTAGCAAACCATCAAGGTTGAGAAACAGCAGGAGACCCCCTAGTGTCACCAGCCAGCTACGGCAGCCAGCACACAGCCTAAGCTTGCTGAGGCCCCTCCTGCAGTCTGACACCAACCACAAGTACACAGGAGAACTAACTAACTCGGGGTGCAGCATGGCCACAGCCCAGGGGCCGGGAATCAGTTTCTCCAACGTTGCTGCCGTTGAAAGTGGCGGTCCCGGGGCTGGAGAGGTGGCTCAGGGGTTAAGCCTCCGCTTTGCAGGCGGAAGGTCTTGAGTTCGGATCCCAGATCCCACGTATAGACGCCAGGCGGAAGCGGGGGCGGCCTGTGCTTCTGGTCCTGGTAGGGCGGAACCTGTGAATCCCGGGGCAGAAGGAGGTGGAGGCGTCCATGGTGGTTCACAAATTCGTCCGTGGTTCTACACACACACATACACACATGCACGTGCACATACATACACACACATGCACAATTGAATAAATAATAATAATAGTAATAATAAATTTAAAAAAGAAAGTGGCGGTCCCTAGAGATAAGCAGACACGGTCCTCTGAGCCAGGGGCTGCCTCGTGGCCCGTGGGCCTCGGGCTCTGTCCTGCAGCTCCTTCTATTGTTCGAGAAGATACTGCACAAGCTAAGGCTGCGGGCCAGTCAGCCCTGGGTTCAACTCCAGCACCGATGAAGCAGGCGTGGCAGAGCACAGGTGGTGGAGCACGTGAGGTGGAGCACGCCTACAAGCCCAGAGCACTGGAGACAGGGCAAGAGGGTCAGGAGTTCAAGGCCATCCTCGGTTACTATCCAGTTTGAGGGTAGCCTGGGATATATGAGATCATGCCTCAAAAAAAGAGGAAGAGGAGAGGAAGAAGAAGAGGGAGAACGAGAAGGAGGGGGAGAGGAAAGAAGGGGGGCCCCTCCCATCCAGAGCCTCCTCCTGTTGTTAGATGCCTGAGGCTCCACCCACTGACTCCTCATTACCGCTTCCCACCACGGGCTGTCAATTTGTACGTCCTGCAGGCCTCTCCCAGTGTTCAGTTCTCATCTTCCTGCTGCTGAATGAATGCAGAACTCACATGACTTAGGGGAACGTGGGTTGATGGCAGCTTATGAGCCTCAGTTACGTTTATCAACATGGCAGGAGAGCTCAGACCAACATCATCCGCGGGGAAACTGGCCGTACCGCACCCACAGGATCGCTGAGGGAGGGGCGCTTTCTCACTGCCAGTCTGCCCAAGTATGGAGCCAGCCCCCCATCTTGTCCACCTATCCAGCACATGACCCCACCCACAATGGGCCGGGTCCTCCCACGGCAATCAGACAATCTCCGGCAGACCCGCTCAGGGTTTGCCTGGCGAAACCACTCTTCACAGATGTGCTCAAAGTTCCATCTTCAATGGTCAAGTTGGCATCCGCAATTAACTGCATCCCCAGCCCAAAAGATGACGGTCCGAAGCCGTCCTGACGCCATCCCGGCCTTAGCAAAGGAAAAGAGAGACCCCCAACCCTCAGCATGGTGGAGATACCAAGGGTCCCAGACCCACTGCCACCTCTACTATAGGTACCTAGGAATGACCCTAACCTTTGACCTCAGTCCCCACGGTGGTCTCCTCCCACCATTCACACAAGCCTGGGGCTCAGGCACCCCAGATCTCATAGGAAGCCTCTGCAGAGACCAGACAGGCCCGGGGCTTCACCGGCGGCTGTTGGAGAAGGTTCCACAGACAGTCTCAGCTGCTAGTGTCTCCAGCGGCAGCCGATCAGCCCGCACACCGCGGGATGGGCTTGGCTTGGGCACAGCGGGCCTGCGGGGTCCTGTGAGGTGGTGGACACAGGCTGTGGGTAAGGCTCTGGCCTCCTGCTGCCTGCTTGGGTGTCCAGGGCCAGAGTGGACGCAAAGGAGGCGCCCGGCTGGGGGATCCTGCCCTGCAGTTTCTGGTCTGGATGTAGCGGAGCCTCAGGGGAGATTCGGCAGGGAGGGTCTCTGCGGAGGCTTCCTGTGAGATCTGGGGAGCCTGAGCCCCAGGCTTGTGTGAAGTGGTGGGAGGAGACCACCTGGGCCTTGGTCTTCTGGTCAACTCCATGACCAGACCCCAGAGTCACCAGCAGACAGAGTGGGTCACATTGGCAAACCCCCGAGCACAAGAGAGGGCAGGGACCCTCACAGACGTTCGCAGCCCGGCTTCCCAAACCTTCCCCTGTGGTCTGACACCAACTCGGCACGAAGCTACGCGTCCTGCTGCTCAAGCAACCTGAAGGGGAGAAAGGGGGGTTTATTTGGCTTAAGTTCCAGACGGGAGATACAGTCCGTGGTGGGAAAGGCATGCCGGGAAAGGTGCGGCGGGTGGCAGAAGCTGGAGACAGCTTGGGTCACATCTATCGTGGAGGCTGAGAGGGCGAAACAGTCAAAAGCTGACTTCTCCCAGAGATGGGGCAGAGCTGACCGACCTCAGGGCCCACCCCCCCACATACCCACACCTCTCCACCCCTTTACCCCCCACCCCTCACCCCCATCTCCCCACCCCCACCACCCCCTGTGACCTGCCTTCTCAGCAGGCTCCACCTCCCAAAGTGCCTCGACTGTCCAAACACAACCAAGGATACGAACACATGAGCCGCGAGAGCAACTCATATTCCAACCGTGGCGTCTGCGCAGACAGAGACTGGACGGGCCACCGGACAGCAGCAGCCCAGGGGCCTGGGACAGAGTCTCAGACCTGAGCTTTTCCACCAGGGAGCAGGGGGAGCTGAGGGAGGTGACGTGGGGGCGGGGTCATAGCATCTCCCCTCTTCCCCTGTCACTCCTGGGCAGGGAGACATGGGCCCATCTGAATCCTCGTGCACGACCTAGTCGCATGCACACACATCACACACCCCACACACACACACCACACGCACCACACACACACACACACACAACACACAACACACACACACCAACACAACCACAACACCACACACACACATACCACACACACACACACACAACACACACCACATAAACACACAACACACACACACACACACCACACACAACCACACACACACACACACACCACACACACACCACACACACACCACACAAACACCACACACACACACATCAACACAACACACACACACACACGTACACACACACACGTACCACACACAAACACACACACACACACACATACCACACACACACACCCCACACACACCCCCCACACACACATACCCACACAACACCACACCACACACACAAACATCACACCCCACACGACACACACCACAACACACCACACACACCCACACACACCAAACACACACACAAACACACACACACAACACACACAAACAGCCAACCACACACACCACACACCACCACCCCACACACACACACACATACCACACACACACACACACCCCCACACACACCACACACTACCACACACACAGCACACACACCACAACACACACACAACACATCACACACACACCATACCACACACACACATACACAGACCACACACACATTACCACACACACCACGACACACACACACATACCAACCACACAACACACACCAACCACACATTTACCACACACACACGAACACACACACCACACACACACAACACACCACACACACACACACCACACAGCAGACATACAACCACACACACCACACACACACAACCACACACCACACCACACACACAGACCACACCACACACACACACACACACACACACAACACACACCACACCACCACACACCACACCACACACACACACCACAACACACACACACTCGACACAACACACACACCACACACACAACCACAAACCACACATACCACACACACAACCACACACCACACACACACACATACCACACACACAACCACCAAACTTTACCACACACACACTACCACACAACACACCCCACACACACCATACCAACCACCACACCACACACACACACTACCACACACCACCACACAGACACTACAACACACCACACACACTACCACCAACCACACACACCCCACACAACACCACACACACACCTACCACACACACACCCCCCACCACACACACACATAACCACACCAACACACACACCCACACACACACACCACACACATACCACACACACCACACCACACACACCACACACACACACACACACACACACACACACATACACAGCCACACACACCACACACCACACACACACACACACACACCACACAACACACACACACACGCACCACCCACACACATACCACACACACACCACACACATACCACACACACACAACCCAAACACACCACACACACACATACCACACACACCTACCACACACAAACAACACAAACACACACACACACACACACCACACCACACACACACATACCACACACACACCACACACCCCACACACACCACACACATACACACACACACACACACACACCACACCACACACACAAACACAGCACACACAAACAACACACCCACACACACACACACACACATACCAACACACACGAACACACACCACCCACACACACCTCCACACACCAAGACCACCACTTTACAACACAACACACGTACCACAACACACACCCCCACACCGACACCCACACACACACCCACACACACACATACAACACCAAACACACCACACACACACACATACCACACCACACAATTAACCTACAACACAACACCACCAAACACAACCACACAACCACAGCCACACACACCACACACACCACACACACCACACAACACATACCACACCACACACACCACACACACACACACACACAAAACAAAACAGCACATCCACACACACACACATACACACACCACACCACCACACATAACAAAAAAAAACCGACACACACTCACACACACACGACACCACACACACACCACACCATACCACACACACACTTTACGCACACACACCACACCACACTACCACACCCACACCACAACAACTACACACACACACAACCACACCACCAACCACACACACACACACCACACACACACAAACACAACACCACACACACCACACACGACACACCTACACACACACACACATCACACACAACCACACACCCCCAACCCCCCACACCCCCACACACCCACACCACACACACTACCACACACACAACACGCCACACACACACACACACAACCACACACACACACACACACCCACACACATCACCACACCACACACCACACACACCACACACACACACACCACACACACACCCACACAACACATACACACTACACACACACACATTCACAACCACCACACACACACACACACTACACACACACACACACACACCACACCCACACACACAACACACACACACACAAGCCACACACACACCACACACACACATACCACACACAACCACACACACACATACCACTACACACACTTACCAACACACACCACATCACACACTGTACCACACACACACAAACACCACACCGACCCACACCACATCACTACACACACACACACCACACACACACATACCACACACACACCACACACACACACACACAGCACACCACGACACACAAAGCCACACACACACACACACACCACACACACACACACCACACACACAGCCACACACACATACCACACACATCAATACCAATACACACCACACACACTACCACACACACCCCACACAACCACACACACACAACCACACACACAACTACCACAACAAACAAACAAAAAACCACACCTACCACACACCACCACACACAACTACTACACACACACCCACACAACACAACCACACCCACCACACACAACACACAACACACCACAACACCACACACACACAACGACACACACACACCCAGACACACCACACATATCACACATACCAAACACACATAACCACACAACCACACACACACACACACGCACACACACAACTCCAACATACTACACACACACCACAAACACACCACACAAATCACAAACACACACATACCACACACACCACCACCACATACCACACATCCACCACACACAACACAACAACACACACACACACAACACATCGCACAATACACATCACCACACACAACACACACACACACACAGCCCACACACACACACACACCACACACATACAACACCACACACACAAAACACACACCACACACACACACATACCACAACAACCAATACCACACATACAACACACACACAACACAATCCTTCTGCCATTCTCCAAACAGATTTGCCAACAGAACCAGCTCAGCTTTCCCACTCCAACGCACCCCTGATCCAGCAGTACCAGAAGCCTCCCAGCCCGAACCCCCTACCTAGACAGCAGAGCCCAGGCCCCCTGGGCTGGTGGGGCTCATCCACCCCACCACCGCATGAACCTTTCTTGTCTGGAAGAGACGACTGAACCTGCGGGCACACTCAGGACGCGAGGTGCGGGCAGCTGCTGGCAGGCAGGCGACTTCCGCAACCCTGGCTGCCCTGGCATCCGCAGGGCCCAGTGGGCAGCAGTCCAACTGAAATGGGCTATTTTAAGTCCTCCCAGCTCGGCCTCTCGGGCCAAGGAGCCATCAGTATATATTTGCTGAACTCGAAGGGGGCCGAGCCCAGAGGCGGAGGGGAAGTGGCAGCCGGCCCTGCCTGGTCCCCGGCAAGAGGCTGTGTGCGGGCCCGCGGCCAGCCGGCATCTGCGAATTGGACCTGTTTCCCAGCCCTAAATTTAGCCAGCTGGAAATCCCTTTCCAAGAGCGTCCTATTCAACCTATTGAAAGCCAGACCTGCCTGTGGAAGGCGGCAGCCGCCGTCCTTTGTGAAGCGCACCCCCGCACCTGGGCAGCCGGACGGCCCCCTGGACGGCTGCCGCCGCCTCTGGCTGCCAACTCCAGGGAAGCTCCACCCGCGCCTGGGGGCGAGGGCGGGCTGGCAGTCAAGACCCTGAGCGGCCGAGGGGACGTTCGGAGGGGAGGGACACAGCAGCTTCCTCAGAGCACAGGAAATTAACCGCACATAACAGGTCCCACCGAGAGGAACAAGCTCCCATCCCCTCAGTCAGTCCCGGCGGCTCGCAGGGCGGCCTGAGCCCGCAAACCGGCCACCACTCCGCCCTGACTCTGGTCTGTTTCCTCATATGCCAGCCAGGGGCACGTCGGTACCTGCCCCCCCCCCAGCTGCAGATGGATTCCAGGGCAATGTGCTGCCGCTGGCAACCACAGGTGCCGCCAAGTTACAGCACACGATCCATCCAGCGATGTCACCAGACCACGAGGGCGGTGTCGTGGAAGCACCGAGGAAACCGCATCCCGTGTTTGGCACTGGGGACCTGGGTGCGAGGCTCCATGACAGGCAGTGGGGGACCTTCAGTGACCTTTCACCCTCTTGTGGAGACGGCGTGGGGGCCGACCCAGAACCAAGGCATTTGAAGGGACAAAAGGGACAGGCGAGCGGAGGCCGAGGGGCGGGGCTGGCCGAGCAGGGCTCCCAGCAGACCCTGGGGGCCGGCATGGCTGGGAGCGAGCCCGGGGGGGCCACCCTGTGGACAGGGCTGAGGGTCCTGAGCCAGCTCAGGCCTCAGAACCCGAGGGGAGGGAGACCAGGAGGGGGCCGTCACCTGAGCGCAGGCAATTTCCTCCTGCAGCCCCTGAGCAGGACCTAGCACGGAGGCCCCCCGGGGAGATGGAGCCCCGACCGCACCTCAAGTAGGCACGGCAGGACCACCCAGGACAGATCATGGGCGAGGAGAGCCAGCGCCAGGTGTGCTCTGGGGCACACCCCAGGTGTGTAGACTGCACAGCCAGTGGCTAAGATGTTAAAACAGTCAAGGATGACAGAAGCAACCAGAAATCCCTTCTGGGAAGACCTACTGCTCTTGAGAGGAATCTGTGGCGACCAGTGTCTCAAAAACGCATCTCTCCCACGGGCTGATGGGAAGAAAACCTTCCATAATGGAAGGCGCCGGAAGAGTCTCGGAGCAGGCTTTCTTTCTCTCCTCCTCTCTCTCTGTTCCTCCTCCCCACAGATTCCTCTCCAACCTCAGAATCTGCTTCCACACCAGACAGGAACTAAGCAGGGCCTTGGGACACTGCACCCCGTGACACAAGCCTCTGACAGATCATGGTACCTCGGGGCCGTGCCAGCCAGGGCTCAGAGGAAGTGCAATGGTCTTGGGGTGGGGGAGATGTCCAGGGGTTAAAGCCTCTGCCTCACAAGCAAAAGGACCTGAGTTCAGATCCCAGGTCCCGGATGAAAACACTAGGAGGAAAGAGCGGCGATCTATACTTCTGGCCCAAAAGGTAGAGCCCGGGAAACGCCAGAACAAATCCAGTAAGCAGTCCGGGAGGACCCAATGTCAGCCGTGGGCTTCTACAGACACACAGTGCTGCTTCTGCACACAAAAATAATTTCAGCCTCATGCCCCGAAAAGCAGGCTGCTGGCCATGGGCCCCCACACAGAGGAGTGTGTGCAGGACGCAAAGACGTGTACACACGTGCAAGCTCCTGTCCCTTGGTCCCTCAAGCTGGAGCAGCCCCCCGGGTTTAGCTGAAATGTGGCAAGCTACCTGGGACGGTGCCCTCAGCCACACCCCCGCCCAGCTCACCTGGAAGCGATTGGGCTGATCTCTGACCCAGCACTTCTGGGCAGCAGCCTATGTGGGTATCCTGTCCACGCCGACATTTATGACCAGCCAGGCACACGAGTCCTACATCCATGTGCACATGCTTACCGTAGCACATGTGTGCATGTATGACAGAGATCTACAGGTCCTGCACCCTGTGACTCTGGCACTTATCCAGTCGCTCCGGAGACTTGGTGTCCAGCTCTAGATGGACAAGTCCCTGCGGTAGCCCCTCCCACAGCCACGCCTGAGCAGCCAGCCCCACCCCGAGACCAGTCAGGGGCAGCAAGGCCGACCGAGCCAGAGGCCACAGAGGTGTCTGGTTTCCATGACAACAGCACGGGTCTGTGTGGGAGTATAATCCTGGAGAGCTGGGTCTGCCCACCACAGCCTGAGGCCGTACCATCCTCTTCCTCAGGGTCTACCACTGCCTGTACCTGTGTTTGCGTGTGTAGACGTGTGGGGATGTACATGCGTGCCTTAGAGCCCGTGTGCATATGCGCACGTGGGCATCAGCGCGCGCCCTGTGTACCTCTGGACCTGAGTACCGTGTGCACACGCCTGGATGCCAGCATGTGTCTGCCTGTGCCTCACACCTAGGTGTGGTCATATGATCATCTGTACATGTGCTTGAGTGTGTGACATATGTGTGACTCTACATGTGTGTTCGAGCCAGGTTGGCTGTGATAGATAAGGGGACACTGGACCAGAGCAGCAGGTCTAACGGGACCCCAAAGCAGGGACAGCCTCGCCTCGCCGCCAGAGGGGAGGCCGTGGGGGGAGAGAGGGCAAAGAGAACTTTGAGAACAGACCCTGTGAGGCCCAAAGATGGTACCAGCAGACATGGGGAGTGGTGGGCTCCAGGTCCTCGCCCCACCTGCTACCCCCACCCACCCACTGCTCCCCTGGAGGGCTCAGACCCCGGATTTATACAGCCCTAGGGATCAGATCCTGCCTCCCGGGCCAGAAGAGGTGTGACGCTCCTGGAGCCCAAAGGGTGGGCTGGGACCCACTCTCGAGCCGGGCCCTGATTGTGGGTGCACAATGAACCTCCTGAGCCGGGCCAGGCTCTGCAGCTCCCCAAGTCGGGGTTCCCAGCTCCGCTTCTGCACCAGAGCCCGTGGCCACACAGGCGGCAGTCAGCAGTCCTAGGCTCCCTCCCAAACACACACGCTTTCTCTAGCACACACGTGAGCGCGCGTGAGCATGCACAAAGACGTGCGGGCCCAGAGGTTCAGGACCGACTGTGTCAGGTTGGTCCACACAAGGCCCGGGCCTGTGTGGCACCTGTGCCCTGCCCTGGGCTTGGGCTGTTAGACAGTTATTCATTCTTCTCCCCTCAGCGATTTTACACAGGCCCGCACCAGGGTCGTTGGTTTTCAGCTCTGTCCCACCTGGGAAGCTGCAGGCATGACGATCAGGACAATCTCTGCAGGCAGGACCACTGGCCGGTCTCTGCAGACAGGACCACTGGCCGGTCTCTGCAGACAGGACCACTGGAGGGTCTCTGCAGACAGGACCACTGGACAGTCTCTGCATGTTCCCACCTGTGCTTCAATCTTCTCTCTTGGACTCAGTCTGCAGGTGCAGCTCATTCACGCCTGGGCTGACCAGCCTGCAGGAACTGATGCTGCCCTATGTCTCGGGGCTGCTCTTTCCCCGTCACCTGCTGGACATGGACCGTGCAGACCAGCAGCATCAAGAGGAGTCGCCTGATGCACAGGAGCCTGAGGTGGACGCTGTCCTGCGGGTGGACGCTGTCCTGCGGGTGGACGCTGTCCTGCGGGGGAAGCTGTCCTGCGGGTGGACGCTGTCCTGCAGGTAGAGACCATTCTGGAGGTGGATGCCGATGGACATATTCTGTGCCTCCATTGTTGCTTCTTTGCTGGTGAAATCCACCTTCAGTTTCTGCTAATTCAAAGAAAAGGAAGACTGGGAAGGAGGCAGGGTGGAGCTGTCTCATTACGGAAGCCAGGTGGGCTCTTTCTACTCCAACAACATGCAGGGAACACGTGACGAGTGCTCCATGTGCACCAGCAGAGGGAACAGGGGGCCAGTGCTCCATGTGGACCAGCAGCAAGTGCTCCACCTGCACCAGCAGAGAGGAGTGCTCCACCTGTACCAGCAGAGGGAACAGGGGGCTAGTGCTCCATGTGGACCAGCAGCAAGTGCTCCACCTGCACCAGCAGAGGGAGTGCCCCCTCCTGCACCAGCAGAGGGGAGTGCCCCTCCTGCACCAGCAGAGGGGAGTGCTCCACGCACCAGCAGAGGGGAGTGCCCCGCCTGCACCAGCAGCAGGCACCGCCCGCTACCCTTCGCTTCCAGTCACACAGGCCACAACCCAAGAGCCTGTCACGCTGGGAGTCTTGTCAGCAGCTCCATGGGAAAAGACCAGCTTCCGGGTCCCCTGATTGTCGGCAGAACCCGTTTCCTGGTTTCACTGAGACAGATTTTCAGTCTGAAGCCCAGGCTGGACGAGATCGCTGTGGCTGCGGCCAGCCTTGAACTCATGACAATCCTGACTCAGCCTCCCAAGTTCTGGACTGACAGGTGTGAGCCCCCATGCCCACTCAGGTGCCCACTTCCTTGCCAGCGGATGGTGGCTACTCACAGCTCTTGGAAGCCTCGCTCAGGCCTGGCCCTGGGTCACGCTCGAGGTCAACAGCAAGAGCTCGCGGGCAAGGCTGGAGGACTGTGGGAATTCAGGCCAGCCCGGAGGTTAGGAGAGACTGTTTCACAAAACCAAGGAGGGGGAGAGAGAGAGAAAGGAAAAGAGAGATAGAGAGGAGGAGGGAGGGAAGGAAGGAAAGAAAAAAGAAGGGAAAAGGGGGGAGGGAGGGAGAAAGACAGGGAGAAGGAAAGGAAAGAGAGAAGAAGAAAGGAGAAGAAAGAGAAAGAAAGAGAGAGAGAAAGAGAGAAGAGAGAAGAAAGAAAGAAGAAGGAAAAAAGAAAAAAGAAAGAAAAGAAAGAAAGAAAGAAGAAGAAAAGAGAAAGAAAGAAGGAGAAAGAAAGAAGAGAGAAAGGAGGGGAGAAGGGGGGGAAAGAGGGAGGAGGAGGGAGAAAGGGGGAGGGGGAAAGAGGAACTAGGATACAAGGAACCGCCGCTTCTACCTGCCCCAAGGCCCCGTGAGGCCCCGTGAGGCCCTGCGAGGCCCCGTGAGGCCCTGTGAAGGTGTGAGGGTGTCAGGAAGCCCCCGCTGACCACTCAAAGCCCAGAGTCCTGAGATGTTGGGTGACTCGCTCCTCTTTACTACAGAGAGTGGGTGCTGATCTCAGCCGCAGCCCACAGAACTGTGGAGGCTGAGACGCCCGGGCCCCAGGACCGGCCGAGCCCACGGTACAAATCCCTGTCCAAGAGCTGAAGGCAAGGTCGGGCTTCCTGGCTGGACCAGCAGGAAGGACTGTGCTGAAATCCTCCTCCCTGGTGGTTTGCTCTGCAGACACCATGACAGGAGGGAGGGGCTGGCACGCAGGGACCCCTCTGCTTCCCCAGGCCACAGACCCCATCCAAAGACAGGGCTGCACATGGGCTCCCAGAACTCCATTGGGTTACTGAATGAATTAACTTGCTGCTCCCCCAGCCCCTGGCTCCCCCAGCCCCTGGCTCCCCCAGCCCCTGACTCCCCCAGCCCCTGGCTCGTATCTCTGGTCTGGCTCTGAGCCCCGGGCTATGGGGATGTCACCCCACGACTGACTGTGCCTAACACTCTAGAGACAAACTCAGGAGGCCAGGCCAGCCTGCGGCGACTGTGCAAAGTCTGAAGCCAGCAAGGGTCACATGGGCTACGTCTGCAGGTCGCAGGAGGCACCCAGACCCTACACCCAGCCTTCCCCATGCCAGCAGGGGTGTCCCTCTCCTCCTGGCAGGTCTCCCCAGGTCTCCCTGCGGAGGATGGTCCCCAGCTCCATCCAACAGGGAGGAACTGTGGCTGAGGTCCTGGTCACCAGGCGAATGACCTTGGAAATCTCTGTTCCTGATGGAATTGTCCCTCGGCCGTCCTAGCGCCAGGAGCTCAGTCTGCGCCCTAATTTGGAAATAGGGCTGCATCAGACATAAGTGGGTAGCATGCATCTTACCAGGGTAGGGCGGGTCTTTAATCCAATACCTCAATAGGCTTCTAAGAGAAAACACACACTCAGAGGAGACCAGGAAGGGGCACGGGATGACAGCAGCCCCGCCGGAGCCCAGCAGCGCCAGCTAAGGAAGCTCTGCCAGGCAGGAGGAGCCAACCTCCCCACGCCCCAGCTGCACGCCTGGCCCCGCTGGACGCGATCGCCTTCCTGTGACCGCGGCCCCCAGCTGCGGGCCCTGCTCGCTCCTTTCCTCCTGGCCGGGACGACATCCCCGACCAAAGCAAGCGAAGGAAGGAAGGGCTGATTCTTGGGTCAGAGTCTGAGGGGACGGTGGGCCGGGGAGGGGAAGGCATGACAGCAGGGGCAGGAGACAGCTGGCCACAGAGCAAGGGGGGTGACCGCTCAGGCCAAGCCCAAGACCCCGGGAGCCAGACAGTGCCGCCCACTGTCTGGGGGTCTTCCATCCTCTGCTAAACCTCTCTTGAAACTGTCACAGACGGCCCGGAGGTGCTTTCCAAGGCGATGCTAGGTCCCTACAAAGTAGAGATGGAGGTTGAGGGCCCTTGCGACGCAGGCTCGTAAGACTGGCAGGGTTTCTACTGGGGCCCTGGGCTGTCAGTCACACTGCAGGAACACATCGCTCCTGCTAAACCCACACGGGTGGGAGGGTCTCACATCCACTAGCAGGGTGCCACAGCCCCTCTGCCGTCCTGGGGTCCCATTCTGTCCTTCTAACTGAACCACAGGTTTCTCTGGCTGGAGCCACAACAGTAGAAGCCCCCCCCCCCCCCCGCGTTCAGAAGCTGCATGACGGGTGCAGGTTCAAGGCCAGAACACCAGAGGGGTTGCATCACGGGCTGGGCCAAGGGCCAGCACGGAGGAGTGGGGTGAACACACGAGCTGGCACATATCTCTGTCACTAAATACACGCCAAGGAGAGCCGGTCACAGGGCCCTTCCTCCTTTTGCTCCCACCTCCCCACAACCCTCCCAAGATCTGGGGTTCTGGGGAAGATCCCCCCAGAATGATCACTACGACCTGTGGTAACAAAGCCTTTGGCTCCAGTAGCAGCCCATCCTCTGAGCCCCTGGGCCATGCAGGCTGCCTCCTGCCAGCGACAGGAAGTGAAGGGTCACAGCATGACGCCCCTGGCAGATGCCCACTCCCCAGCTGTCCCCGCAAAGGTTTAACTCGGAGACGATGGGAAGGGGCGGAAGGGGCAGCAAGTCCTTGGCCCGGGCAACGGGCAGCCAAGATGACCTTCCACGTAGGACATTCTGTTTCAAACCAAAGCCACAAGGGACCGAGGCAAAGTTCCGGCGATGGACGGAGGACCCACAAAGCAGGAAGCATGGCAGGGAAAGATGTTGGATAACTTCTCATTCGCGCTCCCTGAAATCCCCGCAGTTTGCTTCTCAAGGGTGACCGGATAAGTTTGCAGAAGTAACTTTACCATCCATCTTGTGTTCGCTGGGCATCTCGCTCCCTGCCCGCCTTCAAGATCTGCTTCTACTAACCCTGGGGGCGAGGAGAGGCCAGGGGACCAGCCGACAGGAGGCGGCGCACACGGAACACCTGGCCGCGTGGGAGCATCGCATGGGTCACCCAGCCGCTGGGCCTGGGCCTCAGACACAGCGTATGCTCCCAGCGCGGGACAGCTGCAAAAAGCTGAGTCGGGTAAATATTTCACGCCCACTAATGTGATGGAGGGAAGGGAGGGGGACAGTTGGTGGGGGAGAAATATGTGGGGGACAGTCTCCTGTACTCACTGCCTCCCTGCCGAGAGGGCCGTGAGCCCACTGGGGGGACCGGACTCCCCCTACCCTCCAGGAACCTTGGGAACAGTCCTACCGTCCACACATTTTTGAGATGGGTTTAGATGACCGAAGCTGAGCTGGGACTTGCTGTGTAGAGCTGAGGAGACTCTGCAACCCCCGATCCTTGGTGCACACCACGCCGGCTGGGGTCACGGGTGCGCCCGCACGCTGGCTTATACAGCGCTGGGGACGGAACCCAGGGCTTTGTGGGTATTAGACCAGCACTTGATGCTTTGAACTACAGCCCAGTGCCCAATGTCGACGCACTTAAAGAGAACCCTGCACAAGTGTGCACCGCTCAATGAGATTCTCAAATCACACACATACCTACACTTATTCACATAGATACATGCATGGATACGCATACATGCACAAACATACATACACATATATACATGCATGCATGAACGCATGCATACACATACATATACACACATGCACATATAAACATTGTGTGCATGTGCGAACAATGCGAAGATACATATGGATGCATACATACACGTACATGTGCACACACATACACAGAGCACACATATACATATGTACATGCGCATATGCATATACACTCCTCACATGCCAAACACACACAGAGACACAGACACACACACCAAAACACAGAGACACACACGCTCATACATGACCCATGCTGGAAGCCTCTGGGCGGTGCCCTGGGCTGCTCTGGGAAAGCCACGCCCACTGACCACCGCAGGCCACGGCCTCTTCTTGGATTAGCTTTCGGGTGTTTGGCAAATGCATGATGACACAGGGGACAGGTGACGTCACCTGATGCTCTCACTCCCCGGCCAGGTCCCTAGGGTGCTCTCGAGCCACGGGGCAGCTGAGGCCCTGGGATCCCAATGAGCCCCACTTAATGCTAAAGCCCAGAGCCCAATGGGACTGGAGGGGGTGACTGGAGTGGCCGACGGGGGTGCCCTCTGGAGGACCAGAGCTGGGGAGAGTGGAAGGAGCAGAGGCGCCCGCTGGGCTGGACCCCCACACCCTCCTATGATCAGCGACCTTCTGCTCGCTCTCCGGCAGGAGAAACCCAGCTTTCTAGGCAGGAAGGAGGAGCCAGAACCGGATGCCGCGAGACAAGCAGGGCCAGAGGGATCCACCCCGCCCGGGGGGGCTCCCAGCAAACAGCAGCTTCCGGGCCACGCTCAGTCACAGGACTGCACAGAGGGGTGCTGAGAGAGGGGGTCTCTCCTGGCTGCCAGAGGATAGACAACACGTCCCTGCAGGCTGGGTCGGGGTAAGAAGATTGAGGACGGCGGAGCCTGGGACGGGGAACCTGGGACGGGGTGTCTAGGGCCGGAAGCCTGGAACCGGGAGCACTCCCACCAGGCAGGGCTCTGTGCCCCCTCCCCCGCCCTGTCCGAGCCCAGCCTAGAGCAGAGGCAGACCTGTAGAAAGCCCACGCAAGAGTGACTGACCCCTCCCTCACCGAGGTTTCCTGCTTTTATTACATCTACCCTTGAATGTGCTATTATAACAAGACTCCAGTTTAACAGTTTTTTTTGTCTCTGACAAGGGGGGTGACATACAGTGCCCATCACGATGGAGTGAAGGGCACTGCAGGAGCAGCAAACTGCAAAAGAAACATCAACAAACACAATCCAGAACTTCAGAGACTCTATATCATCCACATAGAACTAAGCCAGCCTAATCTCCCCCATCCTGAAGCTCAGGGACATTTGCGGAAGAGGGGGCAGTAAGATTGTAAGAGCAAAAGGATGGGGGAGCAATGATGTGAAGAGTCTCCACACTAGTTAGGGCTGAAGCAATCATAATAGGACTTTGCATGCCCTGCGCAATGTCCATCACACTATTGACCTCACAAAATCTAACATCGGCTAAAGGCACCAAGATCCTTGGAGGCAAGGGATTGACAGCCACAGTAGTGTTCCTATGCTTAAGGGGAACATGAGAAAGGGTTCAGGGAAATGCCACTGGGTCCTTGTACGTCATCGGAAAGGAGGACCAGAGGAGAATTAGGCATACACAATAAAGGACTCTCTGGGAATTGGGGGGTGGCACTGGGAGATGGGGAGGGAGGGAGGGGGAGCAGGGGGTTCGGGGGAGAAGGAGGGGGGGGAGGGAACTGATCTACCTATTAAGTTTGTATGAGCGGAAATAATAATAAAAAATGTAAAAAAATAAAAAAAAGAAAGCCCACGCAAGAGTCGCATGTCCTGCAGGGACCTTCTACTGCTGTTGCGCTGAACAGACACGTGGTCCCGGCGCCTTCTAAATGCGCGCGGGTCCCTACATTCCAGCTGCAGCAGGTGCGGACGCTCCTCGCGGCACTGCGCCGCCGGTAACGAGCGGTCAAAACGCAGAGAGGACGTAGCTGCTGGGTGCTCAGCCCTACGTGGACATCTGCAGCAAGACCCCCGAGGCTCAGGGATCACCACGGAAGAGGGGCGGGGACACAGAGGGGGACATGACGCGGCTGTCGTCCCCTTGAGCCCAAAGCAACGGCCCAGGAGCCAGACAGACAAGTCCGAGGGGCGGGGCTTACGAAGCCCCGCCCCCATTCGAGGAGCCCTCGGCAGGGGACCGCTGCGGGGGGCGGGGGGGGCAGCAGGAGTTGTTTTCCACCGCCCCCAAAGCTGCCCACCCTCCAGTGGCTTAACCCCATACCCACGCCCAGGCATGCAGCCTTACACTTGGTGAGTCATTTTAAAAAGACATGAACACAGGAAGGGATCTGATCCGGTCATAGAGACAGGCAGATGATGGATGGATGGATGGATGGATGGATGGATGGATGGATGGATGGATGGATGGATGGATGGATGGATGGATGGATGGATGGATGGGTGGGTGGTGATGGATGGAATAGATGGATAGATGGATGGATGGATGGATAGATAGATGATAGATAGATAAACAGATAATAGATGGATAGTAGATATAAATAGATGACAGATAGTAGGTAGGTAGATAGATAAATAGATAACAGATTCGTAATAGGTGACTAGATGATAGAGATATAGACACAGATACAAACTTAGATGAAATTATGAGAAATGTAAAAATAAATAAGCAGTCCTGCCCGCTTCTCACCCCTAGTGAGACAGGGACAAGCGTGGACATTGGGAGGGGACAGGGCATGAGGGAGGGGCAACCAGGAGGCACCAAAGGACTGCCACAGAAAGGAGAGACACGAAGAAGGGAAAGGAGGGGGCGGGGAAGGGAGAGGTGGGAAGGGAGGGGGCGGGGAAGGGAGAGGCGGGGAGGGAGGGGCCGGGGAGGGAGCATCTGGTTTGTACCTCTCCACAGTCCACGTTGAAAAAGTCCTTGGAGAGGCCCTCTCTCGGATGGGGTCACACAGCACCGGGCCCTCTTGGGCTTCTGCCCCCTGCCCGGCGCCACAAGTGCACCATCCCACTGGTACCTTCATCACGGGCTTCTCAGGCTCTTCTGAATCACCCCGCCTCGGGCATTTTGCCACCGCAGTGCAAGGAGACCAGCAGAGGACAGGCGAGGTGGGCACTTGTAACCCAGGACCTGGCATGAGGCTCGGGTGTAATGGGCGGCGCCTGAACAAGATGCGTCCTCGCTGCAGATCAACGGCCTGCCGCAATCACGACCCTCGACACAGAGGAACCCAGTCAGCGGTCAACCCCGGTTAACAGGGACAGACTGGAAGGGCTCAGCGGAGGACACCAGGGTCAGCAGCTGACATCTCAACCGAGATCCTGCTGCCAACAGCGCACCCCAGAGAATTGTGGGGGACTCCAGGACATGAGTCTGCTGGACGCTGGGGTCTCCTAGACCACAACACCTTCCTGCAGTGGCCGCGGCAGCGGGACTGGCCAGCAAGGCGGCACCAGAGAAAGGCCGCCCAGCGGTGGTGCCCTGAGGGGCCTCTGGCACCGGCCACAGCCCTGGCTGAGGGACATGTAGGGACAAGGGTCTGGCGAGGGGGTGGAGCCTACGGCACAGGGGTCAAGCTGCAGAATCCAGGTCCCTGCAGAGAGGAGACGGCTCAGCCCCCTCCCCCCACTCCCCACCTGACTGTTCTCCAGCTCAGTCCCCAGCTGGAAAGTTTCCCAACTGTCCCAGCAGAAAGTGGAAGATTTTTCTAGAAAATGCCTCTTTACCTTCACTCCCGTAGGCTCACAGCAGCTGTGCAGCTGTGTGACCTTAGACAAGACACCTAGGCCCCCCCCACGCAAAGACTCCCATGGGGATTATGCGAGGTGAGAAATGTGGAGGGATTGTCTGCTGGCTTGTGTAAAATTTAAATAAGTCGAAATAGCATGCAAGGGCTCTGAACAGTCACTGTGTTCCCAGGGGTGTCCGAAGCGGTGAATGGCCACCACAGCCCAGGAGACTGGGGACCGTCCTTCCACGCTGAAAGACTCCAGACACAGACACAGCCAGCGATTCACCCAAAGTAGCCTAGGATGAGGCGGGAGAAAAGAGGGTCCCACGGGGAGCTGCAGCCAGTGGCAGGGGCAGAAGGAGCTGAGCCCCGACTCTGGTAGAGAACCAGGGGGGAAGCTGAGCTGCAACCCGCAGACAGGGGCAGGAAGGGAAACAGCGCTAAGCCACAGCTGTCCCCTTGGAGAGACTCGGGGAGCAGTCGCCAGGTGTCCCAACTTGGGGCCTAGCCCTTGGCCGGATGCCAGTGCTCCTGCAGACATCGGTGAATGAACGGCTTCGTGGGCCACAGGAGCTGGGTTCAGCAAGCCACCACTAGCTGAGTCTCGTTTCGGGGTTTTAGTGCTTAGATTTTTTTCATCTTGTTTCGGGGTTTGCTTAGGTTTTCGAGATAAGATCTCACGTAGCCCAGGCTGGTCTGCAAGTCCTGCCCCTTCAAGGCTGCCCCGAACTCTTGATCCTCCCACTTCTACCTCCTGAGTGTTCTCTGCTGGTTGGAAGGATGGCATCCCCAGAAGGCGGCCACACGCCGGGCTAGACACCCCTTTTCTCCTGAGCCTCCAGCCCTCTGGGGCTCCCTTTTCCTTCCCTTCTCCCCACCATGGGGCTGCCAGTGACCCCTTGAAGAGCAGCCAGAGCATCCCTGCCCCCCCTGCCTTCAGGCAGCACGGGGCTGGCTGGGGGATCCTCCGGGCACAGCCTGGCATCTTCCTCCCCCGCCCAGCCGCTCGGCGTGAGATCTGGCCTGTGACAAGACGCCTGGGCCACCCTTCTCCTCCGACGCTCCCTGCCACACTGACATCGTCCCCTCCAGTGCCGTGGGCCCCGGCGGCCACGAACCAGATGCTAGGAGGGGCTTTGAGCCCCAGGTGGGCACTGGGCAGGGGGCACCAGCTCTGAGCCCAGCACAGAGGACCCAGCAGGACGGGAGCAGGCCATACCCAATTCAGACAGAGGGGAAACGACCTTGTGGGGGCTGGGACAGATGGGCGGGCTCTGGACCCCTACCCAGCCTGCCATCTGTCCTGACAGTCGTCCGTCTGCCGGGCAGCCCCTCCCCCCCCCGCCCACCATCTGCCACCCTGCCAGGCCTCCCCTGGCTCCCCGGGGCCCTGGAAGAGATGAGACCAGAACCTAGTCTGGCAACTCAGACCTACCCAGCTGGCAAGCAGGGCATAGGAGGGGGCGCGTCAGGGGCGATGGACCTCCGGGGCAGGCAAAGACAGGGAGCTGGAGAGAGCAACTCAGGGATCGGCCCCCCTTTCTCTGCCCAGGCAGTGGGGTGGGAGGGGTGCCAGCCACAACAGATGTTCCTCCGGACCCTCGTCCGGCCTCCTCACTCCCCAACTCTCCCTCCTTCCCCTGGATCCCCCCGTGCCAAAGGGATCTGTGGGGCCTGGAGGGCAGAGTGAGGAGCTACCCCCGGCCTCCACGGGGAGACAGGGCACAAGGACACCAGAAGCCCCCGCTGGCCACCAAGGCCCAGCCCTCAGCTCCAGGACCCAAGCCAGGGAGGGGGCCCAGCTCTTCCTCGTCCTTGGCGCATGAACCAACAAGGAGGTGGGCCTATCATTCACACCCAGCACAGGGCCCACGGGGGTCAGCCACGCACTCTGGCCTGCACCGGACACGTGGACCCTAAGACTCGGACCTGACCCTCCGCACTAGGTGGTCTAAAGTGCCAGCAATGTGAATGTGGCCAGCAAGAGGTGCCAGGTCTGTCTGTGGGGAGGGAGGACAGAGGGGCCTACCTAGACATCTGCACCCCGCACGCACCCAGCGTCAAGCACAGGACAGCCCTCGGTCCCCGGCATGGCCTCCCGGCCATTACCATCTTCACCAAAGCAGGTGTGGTGTGACCGTCCTCAAGAGACCCTCGAGATCGGGCTTGTCCTTCCCTCACTGTGGGGAGGGCGCTGGACCCTCGCTGAGATCCCAGCCACTCCCCCTGCGCCCCCTCAGCTGTAGGGCTCCCCCGCAGTGCCCATGGAGTGCTGGTTCATGCTCCCAGGGGCAAGGGACGGTTGGCTGGGGGAGGACCCCGTCTCTGAAGCCAAGGGGGTTCTTCATCCATGCTGGGTGGTGAGACTTGGTGGCAGAGACACCCACAATCCTATAGTGACCCCCTCCCCACGCTCCTGCAGTGACCCCTCTCCACGCTCCTGCAGTGACCCCTCCCCACGCTCCTGCAGTGACCCCTCTCCACGCTCCTGCAGTGACCCCTCTCCACGCTCCTGCAGTGACCCCTCTCCACGCTCCTCAAAGGCCAGAACAAAGCTGGCAGATTTGCGGCTGCACAGCGCCACCTGGTGGAAACCAAAACCACTTGGTTCTTGCTTAATTGTTCTTGGTCTTGGGATTCCAGCCCTTATCCCCCAAAGGGGTCTGGAGAAACTTCTGTCTGCCACTGTGAGGGTGCGTGGTGGGGCTCCAGGCTGAAGCACCCGCCTGGCCCGCCTGTGACCCGGTTCAATCCTCAGCACTGAAAGAAAAAGGCCTGATTGCTAATCACATTCTCTAGGACGATATTGTTAAAGCAAGACAGGAAGAGACGCTCCCAAGACGGGGGCACCCTTTCCTGAACAGGCACCCCCACACCCTCACAACCCCTCACACACACTGTTGACCAGCAACTGTGGTCAGAGTCAGAATCCCTGCAAAGAGAGATAAGTGGGGCTTATAGGGGAGACAATGTACTAAAGCAGAAAAAGGGGGCGCAAACCTGGTGACCTGAGTTCAATCCCCAGAGTCCACGTGGGGGAAGCAGAAATCCAGGTAAGCATAAAGATCAAAGTCTGGACCCTAGAGTTCAGATCCTAGCACCCACATACATGTCGGGTCCCCCAGTAATTCCACATGCCCCGGAGATGGATGGAGTCAAGAAGTCTCTGGAGCTTACATGATGGATGGAGAGAACTGACTTCCATAAGCGTCCTCCGACCTCGTCATGTATGTGCTGTGACACGCGTGCTTCTCTCCCTCCCTCAAACAACCATGATCTCTTCAATGCCAGGAAAGACGTTCTGTCTTTCTGAACTGGCCCTGCGTCCGCCCGTCCAGCTGCCTCCATGCCTGCAGTACTTGGCACCACAGAGACGGATCAGCCAACCAGTTTGTAGACACAGTTTCTAGGGACAGACCTGCCTGTGGCCTTGATACTAGAGGTCCTGAAATCAAAAAGACAGAACCAGGGCTGGGGAGATGGCTCAGGGCTCAAAGTCCTTTGCCTTGAAAGCAAAGGGACCTGAGTTTAGCTCTCCGGGTCCCGCTTAAAAGTGCTGGGTGACAAAGGCAGTGACTTGCAATTCCTGCCTGGGAGGGCAGAGCTGGGAAACCCCAGAGCAAAGCAATAAAGAGGTAAAGCAATGCAGGAAGTCCTGGAAGTCACCCTTGGGCCTCCACAGACACATCCAGTGCCCTCTAACACACACACACACACACACACACACACACACACACCTACACACATGTAAAAAATATAACTGCATAAAATTTACAAAACACAGAACCACAGTTGCTACGATGCTCCCGCCATTCTGAGCTGGGGTTGCCCCTGACCTAAGCCGCGTGCAGCCCCTCAGGACAGACTGACCTGATGCTGTCAGGATTCACAGAACCAGACGGGCCCCAGCTGGGCGTCAGCAGTCTCAGTGGGGAAAACACTTTCTCCCGCCACAGAGGGGCTCAGGGGTGGGGCAGTGCCCTGTGCGGCCCTAGGCCGGCATCCTCGGTGTCCCCAATTGCAGCCCATGTGAGTTACCAGGTCAAACACCACCTGTCTAGGGTGGTGTGAGGTGCAGCCTTTCCTTTTACCTTGACCCCTGACTCCTGGACCACAGGAAGCCATTTTGTGACTTGCTTGCCCTTCACACAGTGGGTGCCCTTCACACAGTGGGCACTCCAAGAGCAGAGGATACCTGTCAGGCAGACATGAATGTAATTACCACACACGGCTGAGAAAGAGGAGTTGACGGGGCTGAAGAGGTGGCTCAGAGGTTAAGCCTCTGCCTTGCAGGCAGAAGGTTCTGAGTTCGGATCCCTGATCCCACGTATAGCCGCCGGGCGGAAGCGGAGGTGGCCTGCGCTTCTGGTCCTGGTAGGGCGGAGCCTGTGAATCCCGGGGTAGAGTAAACAAGGAGGTGGAGGCGTCCATGGTGGTTCCCGAATTCACCCGTGGTTCTACACACACACACACCATACATGCACACACACACACACACACACACACACACACACACACACACACACAATTGAATAAATAATAAAAATAAGTAAATAAATAAGATAAGTAAAACCTTAAAAAAAAAAAAAAGAAAGAAAGAGGAGCTGGCGGCCACAAGTCCAAACTGCGTGAGGGGCGTCCCTGCGCCCGGCCCAGGCCCAGGGAGGCAGGGACCTCCTCGACCCCTCCTACCTCCAATCTCCCATTGGCTCCAGCCCACCTGAGGCACAAAGGCTCCCTGGCCCCTTGTACCTGCAGCCCTGTTCTACCCTCACCCGATGCCCCGACCTCACCAGGGCCTGCGTAGGGCACCCCATGAGTGACAACTCTCTCCCCAGGGAACCTCCTCTCCCATGAATCCTGCCCCCTGGCAGCACAGGCAGGGTGGTGACAGGCCTGCAGCCCTTATCTCCCGCCAGGTGGCCAAAGGTGGCCCCTTATCTGTCCCTCAGCCCTTCATTATCAGGAGGACAAAGACTCTAGTGGCTGTGAAGTCACAGGAGATGGTAGGTCCTGCTGAGAACTGGGGAAGATTTGACTATCTCCTGTCATCTGTCACCTCTGACCTCCAGGCAAAGTCAACATCGGCCACTCCCACCCCGCCCCCCACTCCCCCTCACCCACCTTCGTAGTTACCACCTGCCAGGAAGACCAAACACCGTCTTCCCGTCATCCTGCAGCCAGGCCCGCGCTGCCCTCTCACCCCCACCAGAGTTGTGGTGACAAGAGGGAAAAGTCACTGCCACCCGGGGAAGGAGCAAAACTTCTGGAAGATTCTAGGCCTGAGCTTCCAGTGCCTCTGGCGTGCACGGCATAGGGGTGAACACACAGAACGCGCGGCCAGAGCCGTGGGGTGGGAGACCCAGAGACTCGCGCCCACCACGGCGACTCCCCTCGGCAGGCTCAGAAACGCAAAGGACTCCACAGATTCGAGCTGCAAAGTTGAGGGGCTCACTCAGTTGCTGAGTGGAGTCTGGTGGGGGAGGAGAACGCACCCCAGGCATGCTTGCTGCCAGGCCCCAGGCAAATCAGAAACACTGCAGGCACCAGCAGGCTGCTGCCCACTCCCTGCTGTGGCCGCTGTGTGCCCTGGATGCAGGGCAGATCTGGAGGGGAAGGAGGAGGGGGGGGAGGAGGGGAAGGGGAGGGGAGGAGGGGAAGGAGGGGAGGAGGGGGAGGGGGAGGGGGGAGGAGGGAGGAGGAGGGGAGGGGGGAGGAGGGGGGGGAGGGGGGGAGGAAGGAGGAGGGGGGGGCGGGAGGAGGGGGGGAGGAGGAGGGGGGAGATCCCCTCCAGGCCAGACCAGATTGGGGGGGCTCCTTCTCTGGGATCCTGACCCAGGAGCCCGGCAGAGGCTGGGAGGCAGCATCTCCTCTCCTCCTGCTTAAACAGGACTCCTGGCTCTGATGGAGCAGGGCCGGTCCACAAAAGAGCCCCCGAGGAAAGACCCTTGGGGATGGGGGAGTCACAGATCGGGCTTGGTAGTAGAGACCCCAGCTGGTCCTCTGCAGGCTGAGCCCCCACTGTCCTATCCGCACACTAGTACATTGGGATGAAGGTCAGGCCGGTCTGGCATCTTAGGAAAAGTGCCGGGAGTGTCTCCTGTCCCCGTCAGTACCCAGGCCCTCCACCATCCCTAGCAAGAGCTGGACCCCCAAGGACCCCCAAGGACCCACAGCCCCTGGCGCTGTCGTTGGGCTCCCTGAGAGGCAGGAGGAGGGTCGGGCGGGGTCCTGGAGCTGGACCCCTGGGGTGAGGGAATGCGTCCCACGCTACCCTTCCTGCATTGCTCTCCCTCCTTACTGCTTTGCTCTGGGGTTTCCCAGGCTCTGCCTTCCAGGGCTGGAAGTGCAGCCGTCACCATATCCGTCTGGCATTTTCACATGGGATCTCAGGATCCAAACGCGGGCTTTAACCCTGAACATTCTTCCCAACCCTGGAAAGTCTAGATACAAGCCAAGAAACATCTGAGAAGGACGAAAGCTACCCACAAGTACCCTCAAATACAAGTACCCTCAGATACCAGGAGTATTTGAAGGTTTGAACGAAGCCCCCCAAAAGGAGACATCCTCTCCCCGGTTCTAGGATGTATTGCCATTTGACGTTGTTGTATGTGAAATGTGGAGATGAGCCATTCTGGGCTGTCCAGAGTCCCCTGACCCTAGTGGCCGCTGTCCCTTTGTCATCAGGGACAGACATGGAGACCCCGTCTGAGGACAAGGCAGTGTCCTCAAAGGGGGTACAGCGGGGAGCAGGGAGGGAGCACCCACTCGACCCCAGGGTCAAGCTCCAAGGCTCTGGAGCCCTGCCAGGCAGTCGCTGCCCCAGGAAGCCCTGCGCTTGGAGTCTAGACACAGACCTCCCGTCCACCCCTATCCTGGGGTCTGGAAGAAGGAGGCCCCCCCCATCCTCCTGCACAACCCTGGAGCAAGGAAGGGAGGGAGGGAGCAGGTAGACCCCCAGGACAGGTGCCCACCAGGGCGCAAAGCTCTGCTAAGGCGGCCAGAGGCAGCGGCGAGACCGTGCGATGAAAGGCTGGAAAGAGAAGAACTCTCGGGCCTGGCAACGGGCAACTGTCCCCAGGAAGCTCTGGGTCCAGGCAGCTGCCTGAGGAGTCCTGAGCAGCAAAGGGTCAGCCAGCTAGGCTGGCATCACCCTGGTGGGAAGAGAAAGACTGTCCTTCAACTCCGCTCCCATGACCCCACCGAACAAGAGTAGCCTTTTTATTGGGGGGAATCACACCCCCCCCAGGGCCTTGCACCTCTCCCGCCAACTCCATGGTCACAGACACCACCCCAAGGGCTGGGGGACCCCAGGGCAAATCAGGACCTGCCATCTTCACTGCCCTCTGTACCCCCACTCCTGGCGTAGATCTGTAAGGATGAAGCACTCTGTGAGCCCCTCTGAAGTTCAGGACCCCCGCGAGGCATTCAGGGGGTCTGCTCTGCCATCTCTAACCCCAAAGAAATGTGGTCAGCCAGCAACGCACCCCCGAGGGCCGCAGGCTGAGAGGGGGAAGGACTGGCCACCGCTGGCCGCCACCGGTCACCGCGGGGGCTGGCAGTGCCACACGTGCTTCCAGCCGAAGGGACAGGCCAGTCTCCTGGCCCGGGCACTGCCTGGCCGCACCAGCCCTGCCGGGCCAGAGGAAACGGCAAGGCAGCCCCAGAAGGAGGCTCCACGCTGCCACACAACTGCCAGCCGGCAGCATTGTCAACAGGCACGCGCCCAAGACACTCACAGCACAGTGCTACAACGTCCATGGTGCCCACAGTGCCCACGGTGCCCACAGCACCCATGACGCCACAGCCAGCACCGTGCACTAGAGCGTCTCTTACTAAACGCCTGCCCTGCACAGAGCCGGGCCAGGGGCTGACAGCGGCTCGCCGCCTCGTTTGGAAAACACCTAAGCTGCTGCATTCGTTCTCTCACGTCGGTTACACACCGCAGGCTGCTGCCCGCACGGCTGATGGACAGAGGCCAGAGCCCCCCGGGTGACCAGTGTGCAGGGTCGCGTGGTGATGCTCCGCCCTCAGCACGTGTGCGCTTCTGCTGTGCAGGCCGCCCGTCGCCCGCCCAGCCCCCGGCACAAGGCGCCTCCCGGGCTCAAGGCCCAGCACACCAAGGCGGCGAGAGCAAGACAAGTGGGGTACGCTTGAACTCCTAGCAGTGCTCAGGCGCAGGACCCTCTGAATCTGGGATAGTGTGCCACAAATGCCCCCCCAAGCAGGACAGCATGTTATGACATGCACAACACAGCACACAGATGCAGAGCAGAGGACAACTTTCAGAAGTCAGTTCTTCCTTCCATCACGTGGGCTTCTGGAGACTCGAACTTGGGTCCCTGGGTGTGCGTGCTGGCACCTCTCAGCTGAGCCACCTCGCAGCTGAGCCACCTCACCTGCTCTATTTTATTATTTTTAATGCTCTCACTAAAAAGTAAGAGGTTTTTGTGAATGTTTTTCCCTACATTGACTTTCTAACAGTGAGCCCTGAGTTGTGCTGGGGTCCAGGGTCCAGGGTCCAGCCCCCACCAGGGGCCACAGCCAGCCCCTCAAGGAAGTGGCTCTGCCTTCTCGGGGTGTGCCCAGTGCAGGTGACCCAGCAACAGCAAGTACTTCTGGGAAAGAGATACCCCTTGTTTGGAATACACGTGGCAAAGTGGCTCCGGAAGTGACGAAACCACCAGATTCAACACCATGGAGCCCATCAATGTGCAGCCGCCCGGAGAGTCAGGGACCCCACCCGGCTCCTAGGGCCTGACTGATGAAGCAAGACAGACACATGTCACTGCCCACGGAAGGAACGAAAACAAACCAATTCAACCAGGACAGCGCTGGGGGACGTTCACAGGCACTCACACTGGGGGACGTTCACACGCACTCACACTGGGGGACGTTCACACGCACTCACACTGGGGGACGTTCACACGCACTCACGCTGAGGGATTCACAGGCACTCACGCTGGGGGGGGCACAATCCTCAGCTTTCCTGTATAGAAGGAGGAAGTTACTCCATCTGGGCTAGAATCTTGAGGGGGGCTGCTGCAACAAAAGGGGCTCAAGGGAAGGACAACAGAAGGTTTGGGGCCAAGGACTTGGCCCATGTATAGATGGTTACTCGAATGAACAGTAAAGACTAGGAGCCCCCCAGACCACCATGGCAGGAGCCCCCTAGACCATCATAAGAGGACCCCCCCAGACCACTATGGCAGGAGCCCTCCTTCGACCACCATGGCAGGAGCCCTAAAGGCTAGCCAGGGCCAAAGAGATGCTCAGGAGCTTTCCAGAAGATTCTATAAACTACCCAGCAAGAGTTGCCCAGATGGTAGACAAAGCAGGTCAAGGCCACAGCCCAAGGTCAGGAAATGGTCTTTGTCACCTGACTTCAGTCTACTTATAGAAACCAAGTACCCTCCTCAGACACCCCCCATCTCTACAAATTGTACCCCAGGGGGAAATGCAATAAAAAAGAGAGGAAAGGGGGGGGGGGAGATGACATAGGGACAGGAGGTGGGAGGAGAGGAAGAAGACAAAGAAAAAACACCAAGACACCCACATCTGTGCTGACGCGGGCTTTGTTTATCATTCTGTTCTTGCTCTTGAGCATCTCACCCTGTAGCGGGTTAGCTTAGAACTCACTACACAGTCCAGACTGGTCTCAAAGTCACAGCAGATCCTGATTCAGCAGCCCAGGTGTTAAGATTAGGGCTGGTGAGATGGCTCAGGGGTTAAAAAGCCTTTGCCTCACAAGCAAAAGGACCTGAGTTCTGATCCTCGGATGCCACATAAAAATGCCAGGGGAAACGGCGACTGCACTTTAGGCCCTGGAAGGCAGAGACTGGAGACCCCAGAGCAAAGCACAAGGAGGCGGAGCAATGCAGGGTGGTTCCTGATGCCACCCTTAGGCTTCTACAGGCACACACATATGCACGCACACACACACATGCACACACATATGTGCACACTCACGTACACACATGCACGTACACAAGAATGCACATAAACACACTGAGCACGTGCACACATACACAAGCACGCACAAACACACGCATGCACACACTTGCAACACGCACGCACTGGGATGACAGGGGGGGAGGGCCGGGGGACGGAGGAGGGGGGGAGGAGCCGGGGGGGGAATGGAGGGGGAGGAGCCGGGGGACGGAGGAGGGGGGAGGAGCCGGGATGGAGAGAGGGGAGGAGCCGGGGGATGGAGGGGGGGAGGAGCCGGGGGAGGCGGGCGGGGAGGAGCGGGGGGAGCGGGAGAGGAGGGAGCGGGAGGGAGGGAGGAGCCGGGGGCTGGAGGGAGGGGGAGGAGCCGGGGGATGGGGGGGGGGAGGGAGCCGGGGGGTGGCGGGAGGGGAGGGCCGGGGGTGGAGGGGAGGAGCGGGGGAGCGGGGGAGGGGGAGGAGCCGGGGGATGGAGGGAGAGGGGAGGAGCTGGGGGACGGAGGAGGGGGAGGAAGGAGAGGACTCTGTTGTGGGTCACAGTGGCCATCCCAGATTGACACATCCACGCTGCAAGACTGGTGCCAGAGAGGAGGCGGTGCACAGTTGCTGGGCGGTGGCCTCTCCCTGCACCGCCTGTCTGAAGATGCCAGGGTGAGGGGCGTGGCTGACCCTGGGACTTTGCTCGGCTCCTTCGGCCTTGGCCTGTGCACTGCTCATCATGGAACCCACAGGGATGCTCCTCGCCCTGGCTCTGGCCACCCTCCCTGCCCCGGGGGCTGGGGCGCCCGTCCTCAGGCAGCGCCCCCAGAACAAGCTGCTTCTTGTGTCCTTCGACGGCTTCCGCTGGGACTATGACCAGGACGTGGACACCCCCAACCTGGACGCCATGGCTCGCGACGGGGTGAAAGCACGCTACATGACCCCTGCGTTCGTCACCATGACCAGCCCCTGCCACTTCACGCTGGTCACTGGTGAGTGCCAGCCCCAGGGTGAGGGGCTGAGAGTGGGAGGGGCGGACACGCTGGGGCCAGGAGGGATCTGGTCAAAGGTGCGAAGTCCCTGCTGCAAGGAGGGGGCCCCACTGGGACCCCAGGAGTCCTGTGGTCAGGCGCCTGTCTGGGGACCCGCTGCGTGGCCTCCCAGTGGGAGGACAAGTCACCAGGTTCTTATGACGGGCAAGTGCGGCTGGAAGGCTTCTGTGCCAGGCTTGCTCCTCCTCTTCCTCTCTCAGGCAAATACATCGAGAACCACGGGGTGGTCCACAACATGTTCTACAACACCACCAGCACAGTCAGACTGCCCTACCATGCCACCCTTGGCATCCCGCAGTGGTGGGACAACGGCAGTGTGCCCATCTGGATCACAGCCCAAAGGCAGGTAATATGACCTGGCCGGGTGATTTGCTGCAGCCCAGTGCCCCAGCCCTGGCACAGAAGGGGGGTCAGCGAGGTGCTGGGGGTGCTGGAGAATGAGCAGGAGGCTCCCCCCAAGCCCAGCCTGTGTTCACACTCCAGCCAGCCACGGACATCAAAAAGAATGTTCTATTCTGTCAAGAAGGGCAGCCCAGGACTGGCGAGGGGTTAGGGCGATGTGGCACGCATAGAGACCACATGCGGCAGGCTTGTGCTGCGTGCCACAATCCCAGCAGCGGGGAGGGAGAGGCAGAGGAATTGGGGGTTCAAGGTCATCCTAGGCTACGTAATGAGTGTGAGGCTAGCCCCGGCTACAAGAGACCCTGTGGGAGAAGAAAGGAGGAGGAGGGAGACGAGGAAGAGATAATGCCCTTCGGCACCCGTGGAAGGATCGGCCACATAGATAAACACTTATCACCTTCCAGTCCCAGGCTGGGCAGCTGAATGCTAAAGGGCCAAAGATTAAACAGGAGATGGGGTACAGCGCTGAGCCGGGAATACCCTCGTTTGTAGTGCTCCAAGAGGCTCTTGGTCCCGGGGGTGGAGCCTCTGATCACTGGACTTTCCAGGCTTTCCAGATGAGCAGGAACCACATTAGGCACACACACGCACACACACACACACACACACACACACACACACACCATCATCTCTAATGCAGGGCCTTTGGACTTTCGCAGGCACATACATTCAAGTCCGCTCATATACATACACCTGAACACACCCATGCATCTACCCACACGCAAACACACGCACGCATGCACATATATATGCAATAAAAAAATAAAATTTGAAGAAGAAATGGATAAATTGGCTGAAGGCTGGAGGCTGGATGGGACAGACAGCACTGCGGGGGGTGCTGCAGCTGAACCTCCAGACAGGGACCCAGAGCCTCAGGGGTATCGAGGGGACAACATGTCGGGGGACACTCAGGCGCTCCAGTGCTGCTCATGTGACGTGGGCCTCGAGAGCCGAGGAGTCAAGTGGTGACGCGGCCTCTCAACCAGGGCCTTAGGACCGGCTCTTTCTTCTACCCCGGCGGGAACGTCACCTACCAAGGACAGGCCGTGACGCTGAGCCGGAAGGAGGGCGTCTTTCACGACTACAAAGACGAGCAGGAGTGGAGGGCCAACGTGGACACGGTGATGAAGTGGTTCACGGAGGAGGACGCGGCGCTGGTCACGCTCTACTTCGGGGAGCCCGACTCCACCGGCCACAGGTACGGCCCCGAGTCCCCGGAGAGGAAGGAAATGGTCAGGCAGGTGGACAGGACTGTGGGCTACCTGCGGGACAGCATCGCGCGCCACCACCTCACGGGGGTCCTCGACCTGATCGTCACGTCCGACCACGGCATGACGACGGTCCACAAGACTGCCAGCGACCTCATCGAGTTCCACAAGTTCCCCAACTTCACCTTCCGGGACATCCAGTTTGAGCTCCTGGACTACGGGCCCAACGGGATGCTGATCCCCAAGGCGGGGATGCTGGAGGAAGTGTACGAGGTCCTGAAGGACGCCCACCCCCGGCTGCACGTGTACAAGAAGGAGGAGTTTCCCCGGAGATTCCATTATGCCAACCACTCCAGGATCACACCCCTGCTCATGTACAGCGACCTGGGCTACGTCATCCATGGGGTCAGTGGCCTGCGGGCACGGCGCCCAGGTGGTGGGCACCTCCCTTTCCGCTAACAGCACCCTGCTTCCTGCTAGTCCCCAGTTTGAGTGTCAGGCGCCCAAGGCATACTTATCACCGTGCACTGAGAGTGTGTGTATGTGTGTGCGAGCAAGTGTACGTGTGTGTGTCTCTATGCGTGTATTTGTGAGAGGATGTGTTTGTGTGCATACGGGAGGATGTGTGTTCATGTGCCTATGTGTTTGTGTACATGGTTGTATACATGCACGTGTGTACATGCATGTGTGCATACACATATTTGCGAGCATGTATGTATGTGTGTGCTTGTGTATACATGTGCATGGGTGTGCATGTGTGTACATGCATGTGTATACGTATGGGTGGTATGTACATGTCTACGTGTGTATGCATATGTATATGTGTGTACAGGCATGTACTGTGAACATGTGCGTTTGGGTGGGAGTATATGAGCACTTGTGTCTATACAAATGGAGAGAATATGTTGTATGTGTCTGTATTTGTGTGTGTGTGAGGGATATATGCATGCATGTGCCATGTGTGTTTGTGCTTAGAGTGTATGCATGTACATTGTGTGTAAATGTGTGTGTTTTTGTGTATACATGTGCATGAGTATGTATGTATGGATGTGCATATGAGTATATGTGGATGGTGTATACATGTCGTGTGTGTGTGCATGTGTATTTGTATATGAATGTATATATGTGTATTCATGAATCTGTGTTTGGATGGGGGCATAGGAGCACAAGTGTATATGCACATATATGTAGTATGGATACGTATGTTTGTGTGTACATATATTGTGTATCTTTGCATATACATGCATGTGTATATACACATATGTATATTTCTGTATGTGTGTGTGCACACGTGTGAGCGATCTCGTAAAGTATGGGATGTTCAGTCTCAGGAATGGGGGAATCACAGAATAAGAAAGAGAGTCCAGACCACAGAGGCCCCGCAGCTGTGGCCGGAACTGACGGTCCCATCACGTGACCTCCAGGAACTCACAGCTGCTGGCTGAGGGTCCGTCTGGAAGTCTGAGGAATGAGAAGCAGCGTCTACCCGCAGGAGCGCCACCCACGGAAGGAGGGAGGGGGCACCACCCACGGGGGATGCTGGGGGGAGGGGAAGGAGGTCCTAGGGGGCTAAGTCTCCCCCAGTACAGAGCCAGGACCTCGCCCCTCCCACAGAGAGTGAACGTCCAGTTCAACAAGGGGGAGCACGGCTTTGACAACGGAGACATGGACATGAAGACCATCTTCCGGGCCGCGGGGCCCAGCTTCAAGGAGGGGCTGGAGGTGGAGCCCTTCGAGAGCGTCCACGTGTATGAGCTCATGTGTCAGCTGCTGGGCATTGTGCCGGAGCCCAACGACGGGCACCCCGACACCCTGCGGCCCATGCTCCGCTCAGGTGAGGGGGACACGCCCCACAAGACCCATGCTGGTGTGCACACGTGTGTTTGCGTGCCTGCCACCAGGTCTGCGGCACACATGGGGGTGAGATGCCACCCCACACACTTCCTCTCTTCCCTCCCTCTCTCTTTCTCCCTGTGTCTTCCTTCTCCTCGCCCTTCCTCCCGCCTCGCTGACCTTCTCCCCTCCCTAGGATCTGCTGGCCTGCTCAGCGGCCTGTCCCCTTCGCACATGGCACTGCTGTGGACCCCACTGGTTCTGGCCAAGGTTGTGTAAAACCCACCACTCCAGCACAGGATCAGAGGCCTGGGGGGCAAGGCTTGCTCCCAGCTCCTGGAGCCTCCTCCAGGAACCCCGACAGCCAGAACAGAGCCCCCAGACTCCACCCACCCAGTGATTGCAACCGCCCTGACTGCCAGAGACAAGCCTGGGAGAGACAGCCTTGCCCCACACCGGAGGGGTCACCCCATACCAGTGCACCAGCGGGGTCAGCCTGCTGAGCTCTGGGCTTGGAGAATGTCTGGCAGAGACCTGACAGACCCTCAACTCTCCAGGAACCAAAGCCCTTCCCAGCCTCTGCCCAGGGCCACGCCCCCTCCTGCTCCTGTAGAGGACCCCCCAGCCTTACACTGAGCAGGAAAGTCAGCTCTGGAATGCCCTAGAAGCCAGCCTCCCCTGAGGCTGAGCCACAGTGCACCCCTGATTCTGTCAGCACAGGAAGGAAAGAAGAAAAGCCATTCGTTCTTTCTGGAAGCACGAACAGGAGTGACTTGGGGCCACAGCTCAGGCCTGGGGCTGGGGTAGAGTCAGTGAAGAGCAGGATGCCGGCTGGGGCATGCCCTTGGGGTAGTGTCTGATGGGCTTCCGCGGACCCTGGACTCATCTCCTGAATGCAAAATAAACAAGTAACCGACATGGCCCAGACCTGGTGCTCATGGCTTGGGGCCAAGAAGGCAGTGGGGAGAATGGAAACTTAGGGGGGCCTGGAGGTGGGGGCAGCAGAGGCCAGATGACGGCTGGGACTGCTTTCGAGTCACCTGCCCTAAAGGGGGTCTCCCTGGGAGAGACAGCATCACCCAGCACCAGCGGGGTCAGAGACCCCAGGCCTGGGGAGGCCAAGGCGCGAAGTGAGCTTCTAAAGATGCCCAAAGATGACCGTACTAGCCAGCGCCCAGCTGGAGGGGGAGGCTGGTGGGGGAGGCTGGAGGGGGGGGTCAGAGGGGAGACAGGAGGCGCTGAGACCAGCGAGGAGGGGGGAGGGGAATAGAAGGCAGTGGGGAGGAGGAGAGACGGGGGAGGGGGAGACAGGCCGGGGAGAGGGGAGGGGAGACAGGCGGGGGAGGGTCCTTCAGGGAAAGCAACAGAAGCCTTGCCGCTGCCAGGAAGCCGCTGCAGAGATCAGACGGGACACTCCATGGGGCCGGCGACGAAGGCCACAGACGACAGCTGACAGTTCAAGGTACCGAGTGCTCAAGACTGTCACAAGATCCTGTGGGTGGTGAGAGAGGACAGATGAAGGGTGGCCTGAGGGCCAGGTCCCATGGGACAGAGCCAGGAGAGGGAGCACCAGGAGAGGTAGCACCAGGAGAGGGAGGGGAGCACCAGGAGAGGGAGGGGAACACCAGAAGTTGGGGAGCACCAGGAGTTGGGGAGCACCAGGAGTTGGGGAGCACCAGGAGTTGGGGAGCACCAGGGGCTGGAAACTCAGGCTGTTGGGCCCGGATCCGCCTTTCTGCAACCACCCTCCGTGGGCGCTACTCAAAGCTGCACGACCCGCTGCGGCCACGCGGGGGCGCGCTAGAACCCTGCGGAGCTCGGCTGGGCAGCAAGGTTCTGGGCCATACAGAATGTTCTAGGTTGCCAATCCCTGAGTCCCCAGCCTACAGCTGTGGTCTTGGGTTCAGGGTCTTTGCCATGAGAAGGCGCAGTCAGCAAAATGCCTGTGGGAATAAGGGACAAGTCCTACTGCTGTCTCCCCAGTCTCCCAACATTACAAAAGTCATAGTAGCGATTAAGGAGAGGGGGGCGGTCCTGAGGCTGCAGGTTCCGCTGTCCACCCACTGTCTCTCTAAGCAATGTATCACTAAATTCTTGTGTGTGTGTGTGTGTGTGTGTGTGTGTGCATCCATCAGAAGGTGCCGTGTGTTCCTGCAAAGGCCCAAGGGTGACATCAGGAATCTTCCTGCACCACTTTACCTCTTCATTGCTTTGCTCTGGGGTTTCCCAGGCTCTGCTTCCAGGGCTGGCAGAGCGAGCCCCTGCCTTTTCTGCCTGGCATTTTTACATGAGACCCAGGATCCAAACTCGGGTCCTTCTGCTTGTGAGACACAGGCTTTAATAAACCCCAGCATCCACCCGGCCCCTCACTAGCTTCCTAAGACAGCAGCCAAACACAGGAGAAGAAATCTGTTCTTTCTTAGGATAGGACCCTGGGCAGCCAGTGGGTCCCGGTGCTGGGGTGCTCTGCGCTAAAGGGGGGAGACCTTTGTGAGTGACAGGGAGCCAGTGTCGCCCATGAGCTCCTGTGCTAGAGAAAACGAAAGGTGGAAAGGCAAACATAGCCATGGTGCTCCTCTAGGGGCCGGATACCCAGGCCTGCCACAGCTGGCCTGCTCCTGACGTGGGCTGAGCCTGCTCCCTCCCTGGGCTCAGCCTGCCCCTTTCCTGGGCTCAGCCTGCTCCCTCCCTGGGCTCAGCCTGCCTCTTCTCTGGGGGCGAACCTGCCCCCTCCCTGGGCTGAGCCTCCCTCAATGCTGTGGATTCACGTTTCCAGAGGATGGGCTCCGGAGTCAGCCAACGCATCCCAGGCCTGGCTTGCTGTCCTGAGCGATTCGCGGTGCTCCTTAAGGATGACCGGGATGGGGGCTGAAGAAGTGGCTCAGGGGTTAAGCCTCTGCTTTGCAGGCAGAAGGTCCTGAGTTCGGATCCCAGATCCCACGTATAGACGCCAGGTGGAAGCGGGGGTAGCCTGCGCTTCTGGTCCTGGTAGGGTGGAGCCTGTGAATCCCGGGGCAGAGTAAACAAGGAGGAGGTGGTCCATGGTGGTTCCCGAGTTCGTCCGTGGTTCTACACACACATACATGCATACACGCGCGCGCGCGCGCGCGCGCACACACACACACACACACACACACACACACACACATGCGCACAATTGAATAAATAATAATAAAAAAATTAAAAAAAAAAAAAAAGGATGACCGGGATGGAGCACCACCCCAGGGAGGACAGCACGAAGCACGGGAGCCACAGGATGACAGCAGTTCTGCTGCCAGGGGCAGCTGAGCGCGGATGTCAGCGTGGGCCCCATCACAGTGCTCCTGCGTGCTGCCGACAAATCCACAAGCAAGAAGGTTAGGGGAAGGCGGGAGGGCTTCATTCTTTCTGACATTCTCAGTTGCAGTTCTCAGTCCAGCTCAGCAGGAGAGCTCACATCAGCTCCAGGGCCCGAGAGAACTGGCCACACCATCTACACCCTCAAGACTGCTGAGGGAGGCACGGAGAGGACTGCTGAGGGAGGGCACTGCTAGAGGACTGCTGAGGGAGGGCACTGAGAGGACTGCTGAGGGAGGGCACTGCTAGAGGACTGCTGAGGGAGGGCACTGCTAGAGGACTGCTGAGGGAGGGCACTGCGAGGACTGCTGAGGGAGGGCACTGAGAGGACTGCTGAGGGCACTGCTAGAGGACTGCTGAGGGAGGGCACTGTTAGAGGACTGCTGAGGGAGGCACTGAGAGGACTGCTGAGGGCACTGAGAGGACTGCTGAGGGAGGACACACCTCACTTGCACGACAGCATGTCTGTCCAAGTGTACCAAAGCACGCCAACTCCCTAAGTCAACACTCAGCACACGGGCACACAGCGCGGCCCTGGCTTCCTGGGATGCGCACTGCACACAGCCCCGAGATCTGCTGGAGCAAGACCAACACCAAAGTCGTCACACCTGTGTCACCACGAGGAGCAGGTACACACCACGCCCACCGCTTGGTGATGACCCAGACTTGCACCCCTGGGGTTGCCTCTGCCCCAGAATGCATTGGGTTGGAGACAGTATTCTATAAGAAGCTATGCCCCAACCCCAACCCCACCAGAAAGCAACAGGGACCTCGGGGATCCCCACACAGCACACACCTGCCCCCACACAGCACACACCTGCCCCCACACGGCACACACCTGACCCCACACGGCACACACCTGCCCCCACACGGCACACACCTGACCCCACACGGCACACACCTGCCCTCACACGGCACACACCTGCCCCCACACGGCACACACCTGACCCCACACGGCACACACCTGACCCCACACGGCACACACGTGACCCCACACAACACACACCTGCCCCCACACAACACACACCTGACCCCACACGGCACACACCTGACCCCACACGGCACACACCTGACCCCACACGGCACACGCCTGCTCCCACACGGCACACGCCTGACCTCACACGGCACACGCCTGACCCCACACGGCACACGCCTGACCCCACACAACACACACCTGACCCCACACGGCACACACCTGCCCCCGCACGGCACACACATGACCCCGCACGGCACACACATGACCCCACACGGCACACACCTGCCCTCGCACGGCACACACGTGACCCCACACAACACACACCTGACCCCACACGGCACACACCTGACCCCACATGGCACACACCTGCCCCCACACGGCACACACCTGACCCCACACGGCACACATTTGACTCCATACAGCACACACCTGAGCCCACACGGCACACATTTGACTCCATACAGCACACACCTGAGCCCACATAGCACACATCTGGATCCCATACAGGACAAGTCCGACTACACAGCACACATCTGGACCCCACATCCCAACACTGGAGAAGCCTTCCTTGTTCGTTTGTCTTACTTTATATATATGTGGGTGTATTAATTAGCTTTCAGATATGGCCGAGGTAGTCCAGCAAAGGCTGTCAGTAGCCGAGGCAGTTCCAACGATGGCTGCCAACAGCTAGCTGCTCAGCTCGGTAGTCAAGTAGGTGCTGGCTGAAGGCTGGAGAACTCCTAGAGTCAGTCTAGTGGAGGTCGAAGGAACCCAGCGGCCGGAAGGAAGAACGATTCCTAGTACAGCTGCAAGAAGGCGTCTGTTCTCCTTGGTGGCTCCTTTTATATGATGCAGTACTGGGAGGATCCTTTGAGAGCTTTGGAGTTCTGATAGGATCTAGGGTGGGTATAATTCTTCAAGCAGTCTCAGTTGATCCTTTCCAGACGTGGTCTCAGCCCAGCTTAGTTAATACCGGATATGTCAAGTTGACACCCAGGCTTAACTATCACAAGTCCACCCCTTGTCAACTTGACACCAAATCACATTTCCTTAGGCCATTAAAAGGTCTCCAAATAAAAGCAGTAAGATTCTGAGTTCCGCCTAACATAATATAGCTATCCACGTACAACCGCACATGCATTATTTTTACAAGATTAATGACAATGCCCCTTGAGAAATGCTTAGTTTTAGTGTCCCAAAACACAATATCATAGTATAGCTTACAGCATTTCATCTCATAACTAAAGATCAACATTATATTACATTACATAAATATCTTCTTAGAGTATGTGCACATGCACAAGTCTATTCTTGACAGTCTAGACCAGAAGCACTCATGGCAATTATAATCCTTGTTTCTGTAACTGGTTACGTGGCCTTAGGTGGTATTTATAACTACCTTCTACTACCCATTCTGTATTTCCTCCACCTTCAGCAAGTACTTCTGCAGGTCTTGGCTCTTTACCTGGAGGGGTTATCCATACCTTCATTCCTGAAGGATCTGGACCATTTACTGTCTTTCCTGTGTTGGGTTGCTGTAAATTCCCATTGACCTTAATCACAGGACATGGTAATACCAAGAGACGCCCTAGTGGGTCTCCTGCACTCCAGACATACTCTTCCTTACCACCTATTGTGGAGAACCAGTCCAATTTCTCCTTGGTGGTCTGGGTCAATCACCCCTCCTAACACTGTTCTTCCTTTCTTGGTCTGTTGGCTCAAGGGCATCAGAAGTCCAAAATAGCCAGGAGGAAGCCTTAGCTTCCAGTTCAAAGGAATAGTTGCTGTGTCTCCTGGCAGAAGCATTCCCTGCTATGGACTCAAAACTTCTAAGCCACCCTTTACCCCACCCCGCTCCGCCGTGGGGACGCACGCGCGGTCCAGCCAGGCCTCACCCGGCGACCTAGGTAAGCTCCGCCCGAGCCCGCCCACCAGAACCCCAGGTCAGCCCAAAGGGACCCAGCTCCTGCCCCACCATCCAGCTGGAGCCCCGCGCGGGGGCCGAGGGACGAGGAGGACCTCCCCCTGCGCCCGGGCCCCTCCCCAGCTGCCCTCGGGTTAAATAGCTCCACGCCGACGCCCCCATCCTCCCTTCCCCACTCCGCTCCGCAGGTCGGGACGCGCGTGGTCAGAACCCCAGGCCAAATAATTCAGTTTAGTGAAATTGAAAGATCTTAAGAGTTAAAACGACAATGCCAAAGTCAAAGTGCAAATCCATGAGAAGCAACACTCAAGTAAACAAATTTCCCACTGAAGAAATTAATCCCATAATGTTAGACTCCAACAAGAACAAACCCGCGGAAAAAGGCCAAGAAAGCCTGACCCAGGATAACGACTTTCAAAATATGATCATTACCATGTTCAATACTATGAAAGAGGAAATCAGGGAGGGATTACATAATCGAATCAATTGCTTTGAGGAGGAACACAACAGACATTTGGAGGAGTTGAGAAAAACAGTGCAAGAAACAAAAACTGGCATAGAGCAGTTAAAACAGACTCAAGCAGAGTTTAAAACTGAGCTACAAGACAAGTTATCTTCAACCCAGAACTCCACAGAGAGTCTTATCAACAGAACTAACGAAGCAGAAAACAGAATTTCAGACCTTGAAAATAAAGTGGGAGTACTAACCAGCTCAATGGAAGAGGTTGTTAAAGCCAAAAAGATACTTGAGAGAAATATCCAGGAGATATGGGACACCCTGAAGAAGCCTAACATGCGTATTCATGGAATACCAGAGCAAGAATCTCAAAATACCACCCCTGAGGAAATTTTTCAAATGATCATCAAGGAAAACTTTCCTCATCTAAAAAAAGAGAGGCCCATCCATATACAAGAGGCATTCCGTACCCCAAACAGATACGGCCAAAACAGAAGCACGCCATGGCAAATAATAGTTAAAACACTCCACATTCAAGACAAAGAACTGGTGCTGAGAGCTTCAAGGGAGAAAAAACAAGTCACTTTTAAAGGTAAACCTATTAAAATAACAAATGACTTCTCAGTCGAAACAGTAAAAGCAAGAAGAGCTTGGAGAGACATACTTCAAGTATTGAATGAGCAAAAATGTCAACCCAGGCTGATTTACCCTGCAAAACTATCCATCATGATCAAGGGAGAAAGAAAAATTTTCCAGCACAAAGACAACTTGAAGGGATACATGTCCACCAAACCAGGCCTTCAAAAAATGCTAGAAATGATACTCAAGCGTGAAGAAAAAAACAGGCATATCCAGGAGAACAGAAAGCAAGTATAACACCATTAAAAGCGAAGCAATATACTTATAAAAACTACTAAACATAATAAATGTCTGGAATTAAAAATAGTTTCTCCATTATAACACTAAATGTTAATGGAATTAATTCACCGATCAAGAGACACAGATTACAGACTTGGATTAAAAATCACAATCCACCAATCTTCTGCCTGCAGGAAACCCATCTCACCACAAAAGATAGGCACGCTCTAAAAATAAAAGGCTGGTCAACAATTCTACAAGCAAATGGAAGCAGAAAACAGGCAGGGGTAGCCATTATGCTATCAGACAAAGTGGACTTCAAACCAAAGAAAATTATAAGAGACACGGATGGATACTACATTTTAGTCACAGGTACAATTCACCAGGAAGACTTCACAATACTGAACATATATGCACCCAATACGGGCCCCTCCACATTCATTAAGAAAACCCTACAGCGTCTAAAGCAAGAAATCAACCCCCAAACGATAATTCTTGGGGACTTCAACACTGCCCTCTCAACATGGGATAGATCAACAGGTCAAAAGCTTAACAGAGACACTTTGGAACTTAATCAAACCCTGAAAGAAATGGACCTTACAGATCTCTATCGAACTTTTCACCCACGTACCAAAGAATACACATTTTTCTCAGCAGCACACGGAACTTTCTCCAAAATAGATCACATATTGGGCCACAAAACGAATCTACACATATACAAAAAAGTTGAAATTCTAACCTGTGCCCTATCAGACCACCACGGCCTAAAGCTGGACATCCACAACACATCAAACAAGAGAAAATACACTAACTCCTGGAAACTTAACAATATGATGCTGAATGAGAACTGGATTCAGGAAGAAATTAAAAAGGAAATTCAAGATTTCCTGAAAGTGAATGATAACGAAAATACAACTTACCAAAATCTCTGGGACACAATAAAAGCTGTTCTAAGAGGTAAGTTCATAGCTCTTAATGCCTACATCAAAAAAATGGAAACATCAGAAATAAACAACTTAACAATGCAGCTTAAAGCTTTAGAGAAACTAGAGCAATCTGATCCCAAAAGTAGTAGAAGAGAGGAGATTAGCAAAATAAGGGGAGAAATATCTGAAATCGAGATTAAGAAAACAATAGAAAAAATGAACCAGTCAAAAAGCTGGTTCTTTGAAAAAATCAATAAGATTGATACACCCCTAGCTAAATTAACCAAAAGCAGGAGAGAGAAAACCCAAATTAACAAAATCAGAAATGAACATGGAGTTATCACTACTGATACCCAAGAAATCCAGAGAATTATAACATCATATTTCAAAAACTTACACTCTGTGAAGTTTGACAACACAAAAGAGATGGATGAATTTCTAAGTAAACACAACTTACCTAAATTGAATCAGGAAGTTGTGAATTATTTAAATAGTCCTATAACATATAAGGAAATTGAGGAAGTAATCTTGAATCTTCCCACTAAAAAATGTCCTGGACTAGATGGATTCAGCACAGAGTTCTACCAGACATTTAAGGAGTTAATAATACCAATACTCCTTAAACTGTTCCATCAAATAGCAAAGGAAGGAACACTACCAAATTCCTTCTATGAAGCTAATATTGTTTTAATCCCAAAACCTAATAAAGACTCACTTAAAAAAGAAAACTATAGGCCAATCTCTCTGATGAACACAGACGCAAAGATTCTCAACAAAGTTTTAGCAAATCGGATTCAAAAACATATTAAAAAGATTATTCACGGGAACCAAGTAGGCTTCATCCCCGGCACACAAGGTTGGTTCAACATACACAAATCAATAAATGTAATTCATCATGTAAATCAGTCCAAAGTCCAAGACCACATGATACTCTCGATAGATGCAGAAAAAGCTTTTGACAAGATCCAACAGCCTTTTATGATCAAAACGCTAGAGACAGTAGGAATGGAAGGAACCTTTATCAATATAATAAAAGCTGTATACAACAAGCCCACAGCAAGGATTATGCTCAATGGGGAACAATTGGAAGCATTCCCACTTCGATCAGGAACTAGACAAGGCTGTCCACTCTCACCACTTCTATTCAATATTGTACTTGAAGTCTTAGCTGAAGCCATAAGACAAGAAAGGGACATAAGAGGGATTCGAATCGGCAAGGAAGAAGTCAAACTATCCCTATTTGCAGATGACATGATCTTATACCTGAGTGATCCCAAAAACTCCACCAGGAAGCTCCTGGAACTAATTGAGAAGTTCAGCAAGGTGGCAGGATACAAAATAAATGTGCAAAAATCAGAGGCCTTCCTATATGCCCAGAATGAAAGAAGTGAAAAAGCCTTGAGAGAAACCATCCCATTCACTATAGCCCCTAAAAAAATGAAATACCTTGGTATAAACCTAACCAAGGAGGTAAAAGACCTTTACAATGAAAACTTTAAAACCCTAAAGAAAGAAATTGCAGAAGACACCAGAAGGTGGAAAGACCTCCCTTGTTCCTAGATTGGCAGAATCAACATCATAAAAATGACCATCCTACCAAAGGCAATATACAAATTCAATGCTATACCAATTAAAATCCCAAAGCAATTCTTTAAAGAAGTTGACCAAACAATCTCAAAATTCATATGGAGGCACAAAAGACCCAGAATAGCAAAGACAATCCTGAGTAACAAAAACACTGCTGTAGGTATTACCATACCGAACCTTAGTCTATATTACAAATCCATAGTTATAAAAACAGCCTGGTACTGGCTCCAAAATAGACACACAGATCAATGGATAAGGATTGAAGACCCAGATATAAGCCCACAAAATTACAGCCATTTGGTCTTTGACAAAGGGGCCCAAAGAATCCAATGGAAAAAGAACAGCATCTTCAACAAATGGTGCTGGCAAAACTGGATCTCCATATGCAGAAGATTAAAGCTGGACCCATACTTGTCACCATGTACAAGACTTAATTCCAAATGGATCAAGGACCTTGATATAAGGCCAGAGACTATAAAAACCATAGTTGAAAGGATAGGGAACTCCCTTGAGCTGATTGGGCTAGGCCAACATTTCCTAAACAGACATCCAATGGCACAGTCACTGCTACCAACTCTCAACAGTTGGGATCTTGTGAAATTAAAGAGCTTCTGTTCAGATAAAGAGATTGTAACACGAGCTCAAAGGCAACCCACAGAATGGAAGAAAATCTTCACTAACCACATATCTGATAGAGCTCTACTGTCCATAGTGCACAAAGAACTTAGAAAACTAAACATGAAGGAAACCAATGGCCCAATTAAAAAATGGGCCCTGGAACTTAAAAGAAATTTTACCTGGGATGAAATTAAAATGTCTAGCAAATATCTTAAAAAATGCTCCACTTCTTTAGCCATCAGGGAAATGCAAATCAAAACTTCCCTGAGATATCATCTCACCCTGGTCAGGATGGCAAAAATCCACAACACAAACAACAACAAATGCTGGAGAGGATGTGGAGAGAGGGGAACTCTCCTACATTGCTGGTGGGAGTGCAGGCTCATACAGCCACTCTGGCGAGCCATCTGGAGATTCTTAAAGAAATTAAAGATTGAAATGCCATATGACCCTGCGATTCCACTTTTGGGTATAACCCCCCCATACAGCAGAGGTTCACCTCGATAGCACAAGCAGACCATGTTCATAGCAGCACTGTTTACAATAGCAAAGACATGGAATCAACCCAAATGTCCAACAATTGGCGAGTGGATAAGGAAACTGTGATACATCTATACAATGGAGTACTACTCAGCCATCAAAAATGATGAATTACTGGAATTTGCCAGGAAATGGATGTCATTAGAAACAATTATATTAAGTGAAGTATCCCAGACCCAGAAAATTAAGCGCCGTATGTACTCCCTAATAGGTGGCTCCTAATACCAAACCCACCCAGCCCATCTTGAGACACTCATAGGTAAATCTATGTATTACCTATAGTAATTGCAAGGATTATGAACAGGAGGGATGGGGTTGGAGGGCCACACCAGAAACAAGGAGAGAAGTGACCATGTTACAGTAGAGAAAATAGGCCTCCATCAAGGACTGCAAGAAAGTAATGTGACACCTAGTTAAGTTCACAATTCGTTCCTGATCATTTACAACTAAGGGGGTATGAACTCACCAGAAGGGGAGGGCATATAGTCCGGCAGATTAAAAAGTAACCATTTTGCAAATGGGTGATTGATCCCTCCCATTGCCTAATGCCATATGACCCTGCGATTCCACTTTTGGGTATAAGTATTACATCTACCCTTGAATGTGCTCTTATAATAAGACTCTAGTTTAACAGCTTTCTGTCTCTGGCCAGGGGGTGACATACAGTGCCCATCACGATGGAGTGAAGGGCATTACAGGAACAACAAAACTGCAAAAGAAAATCAACAAACCACTATCCAGAACTTCAGAGACTTTATATCAACCACCTAGAACTAGGCCAGACTAATCTCTCCCCATCCTGAAGCTCAGGGACATTTGCGGAAGAGGGGGCGGTAAGAGTGTAAGAGCAAAAGGATGGGAGGAGCAATGATTTGCAAGATACTCCACACAAGTTAGGGCCGAAGCAATCATAATTGGACATTGCATGCCCGGCGCAATGTCCGTCACACTATTGACCTCACAAAGTCTAGCATCTGCTAAAGGCACCAAGATCCTTGGAGGCAAGGGATTGACAGCCACAGTAGTGTTCCTATGCTTAAGGGGAACACAGGAAAGGGTTCAGGGAAATGCCGCTGGGTCCTTGTACATCATCGGAGAGGAGGGCCCAGAGGAGAGTCAGGCATGCACAAGAAAGGACTCTGGGAATCGGGGCGGGAGGCACGGGGGGGGGATGAGGTGGGAGGGGTGAGGGGAGGGGGAGCAGGGGGTTGGGGGGGAGGAGGAGGGAGGGAGGGAACCGGTGTACCTATTAAGTTTGTATGAGCTGAAATAATAATAAAAAATGTATTATAAAAAAAAAAAAACTTCTAAGCCAGTAGAATACAGGTTCACGGGAATAGGAAGCAAAAATTTTCCTAATGGGTCACTAGGAGTGATAGTAAGAGGAGCTATTCCTGTTTCCACCCCTCGATTCCTGGACCCATGAATCCTGGCTATAGGAGACACAATACCATATATTGGACGCTGGTTTAAGGCATATACTGCCTTCTGGAGAATTCTGCCCCATCCCTCCAGACTATCACTACCTAATTGACGCTGTAATTGTGCCTTCAAAAGGCCATTCCACGGTTCTATCAAGCCAGCTGCTTCAGGATGGTGGGGAACATGGTAAGACCAATGAATCCCATGGTCATGAGCCCACTGCCGTACTTCTTTAGCTGTGAAATGAGTTCCCTGGTCAGAAGCAATGCTGTGTGGAATTCCATGACAGTGGATAAGGCATTCTGTAAGTCCCTGGATGGTAGTCTTGGCAGAAGCATGACGTGCAGGAAAGGCAAATCCATAACCAGAATAAGTATCTATCCCGGTAAGAACAAAGCGCTGCCTTTTCCATCTTGGAAATGGTCCAATGTAGTCAACCTGCCACCACATTGCTGGTTGGTCACCCAGGGGAATAGTTCCATATCGAGGACTCAGTGTTGGTCTCTGCTGCTGGCAGATTTGGCACTCAGCAGCAGTTGTAGCCAGGTCAGCCTTGGTGAGTGGAAGTCCATGGCGTTGAGCCCATGCATAACCTCCATCTCTGCCACCATGTCCACTTTGCTCATGGGCCCATTGGGCAATGATAGGAATGGCTGGGGAAAGAGGCTGACTGTCCACAGAACGGGTCATCTTATCCACCTGATTATTGAATGTTTCTTCTGCCGATGTTCTCTTTTGATGAGCATTTACATGAAACACAAATATCTTTGTGTCCTTTGCCCATTGGGAGAGATTTATCCACATGCTTCTTCCCCAGATGTCTTTCTCTCCAATTTTCCAAGTATGTTCCTTCCAAGTCCCTGACGATCCTGCCAAACCATTGGCTACAGCCCACGAATCAGTATACAGTCGCATATCTGGCCATTTTTCCTTCCAGGCAAAGTGAACAACCATGTGCACTGCCCGAAGTTCTGCCCACTGTGAAGATTTCCCTTCTCCACTGTCCTTTAGGGTTGTCGCAGAAAGGGGTTGCAGCGCTGCAGCTGTCTACTTCTGGGTGGCACCTGAATAGCAAGCAAAACCATCTGTGAACCAGGCCCTAGTCTTCTCTTCTTCAGTTAGCTGATCCTAGGGCACACCCCAGGAGGCCGTAGGTGCATGCTTGGGAACAGGCATTGCAACAGGCTGGGGAACCATAGGCATTTGGGCAACTTCTTCATGCAGCTTACTTGTGCCTTCAGGACCCGCTCGGGCCCTGTCTCGTATGTACCATTTCCATTTGATAATAGATTGCTGCTGTGCCCGTCCAACTTTATGGCTTTCTGGGTCAGATAACACCCAACTCAGGATGGGTAACTCAGGTCGCATGGTAACTTGGTGACCCATTGTCAGACGTTCAGTTTCCACTAAGGCCCAATAACAAGCCAAGAGTTGTTTCTCAAAAGGAGAGTAATTGTCTGCGGATGATGGCAGGGCCTTGGTCCAAAATCCCAAGGGTCTCCTCTGTTATTCACCTATGGGAGCCTGCCAGAGGCTCCAAACAGCATCTCTATCAGCAACAGACACTTTCAATACCATTTGGTCTGCTGGATCATACGGTCCAAGTGGCAAGGCAGCCTGTACAGCAGCCTGAACCTGCTGAAGAACCTTCTCTTGCTCTGGGCCCCACTCAAAGCTGGCAGCTTTCCGAGTTACTTGGTATATGGGCCCAAGTAACACACCCAAGTGAGGAATGTGCTGCCTCCAAAATCCAAACAGGTTCACCAAACGCTGTGCTTCTTTCTTAGTGGTGGGAGGAGCCAGGTGCAACAACTTATCCTTTACCTTAGAGGGGATATCTCTACATGCCCCACACCACTGAACTCCTAAAAATTTTACTGAAGTGGAAGGTCCTTGGATTTTGGTTGGGTTTATTTCCCATCCTCTGTTGCGCATATGCCTTACCAACAAATCCAAAATGCTTGCTACTTCCTGCTCGCTTGATCCAATCAGCATAATATCATCTATATAATGGACTAGTGTGATACCTTGAGGAAGAGACAAGCGATCAAGATCTCTGCGAACCAAGTTATGGCATAGGGCTGGAGAATTAATATACCCTTGAGGTAACACTGTAAATGTATCCTGCTGGCCTTGCCAACTGAAGGCAAATTGCTTCTGATGATCTTTATGAACAGGTATGGAGAAAAAAGCATTTGCAAGATCAGTGGCTGCATACCAAGTACCAGGAGATGTGTTGATCTGCTCAAGCAACGAAACCACATCTGGTACAGCAGCTGCAATTGGAGTCACAAGTTGGTTAAGTTTGCGATAATCAACAGTCATTCTCCATGATCCATCTGTCTTCTGCACAGGCCAAATGGGAGAGTTGAAAGGAGAGGTGGTCGGAACCACCACCCCTGCATCCTTTAAGTCCTTGATGGTGGCACTGATTTCTGTAATTCCCCCAGGGATACGATACTGTTTCTGATTCACAATTTTCCTTGGTAGAGGCAATTCTAAAGGCTTCCATTTGGCCTTCCCAACCATAATGGCTCTTACTCCACATTTCAAGGAACCAATGTGAGTGTTCTGCCAACTTCTAAGTATATCTATTCCAATTATACATTCTGGTACTGGGGAAATAACCACTGGATGAGTTCAGGGACCTAATGGACCTACTGTGAGTCGAACATTAGCCAAAACTCCATCAATCACCTGACCCCACACGGCACACACCTGACCCCACACGGCACACATCTGACCCCACACAGCACACACCTGAGCCCACACAGCACACATCTGGATCCCACACAGGACAAGTCTGACTACACAGCACACATCTGGACCCCACATCCCAACACTGGAGAAGCCTTCCTTGTTCGTTTGTCTTACTTTATATATATGTGGGTGTGGGGAGCTTACATATGTGTGAGGGGCATACATGTGTGTTCATGTGTGCAAGAGGGTACTTGAGTATGTATGTGCCTGTGGAAGTCCAAGAGTGATATCAGGAATCATCCTGGATTGCTTTAATTCCTTATTGCTCTGGGGATTCCCAGGCTCCACCTTCCAGGCCTGATTACACTCCCGCCATTTTCCCTGGGTATTTTTACGTGGGATCTGGGGGTTTAACTCAAGTTCTTTTGCTGGAGAGGCAGGGGCTTTCACCCCTGAGCCTCTCCTCGGCCCTGGGAGCATGACTTGAAAGTACCTCAACAGAGTCATCGGCCCCCGAGTGGGCAGATCCCTCGTTTCCTATCTCCCGCTGCATCTCCCAAGGTTGCCCGGCCTCCATCCCATGGAATAAATCTAGGCATAGTCACCAGTTCTGACTAAGCAGACCAGGAAGCTCCGGGGATGCCAGGGCTCAGCTCTGGGAGAGTAGAGGCGCCACCAGAGGATTTGGTATGTTCAGGTTCTCCAGGGAGTCTGGCCTCATTCTCAGAAAAAGTTCCAAACTCCATCCCACAGCGCCTGACCCTGTGTAAACTCAGGAACCGGCTCTCTCACTGCTCGAGGGAACAACTAGGAACAACCTGACTCCACCCCAGACCTGAGGAGACTCTCCCAGCCACAAGGCGTCTTTGAACGCTGCAACTGGTCCTCTCCTGAGAGGTGGGGTCGGCACTCAGCGCCCACCAGAAGCACATGCCTGGGTTTTATGCTTCTGCTGGCCCCGTCAATTATCGAGCTCCCTGAGCCAAGCCACGGAAAACGGGTTTTTAATCTGTGGACCACAGGAGGATTGCAGGAAATAAAGCTTTTAAAATTTGAACTGTGCACGTGTTCTCCTTGTGGCCTCATGCTGGATGACTGGCGAACTCCTTTCAAGTAATAAATGTTTTCATTAATAAACTTCTGTGAGGACAAAACTGGTGGGTGTCACGTGAGCCCAGCATGTGGGCTGGTGGGAGGCAGAGGCAAGAGAATCAGGAGCTCAAGGTCAATCCTCGGCTACATAGTGACTAGTCCGAGTCAGCCTATGCTACAATGAGACCCTGTTCCACAAAATCAAACCAGATAAGTAAGTTCTGTAGGCCTGGCGAGATGGTTCGGCGGGTAAAAGCGCCTGGGCACAGCCTCGCCTCACGGTTCAGTTTCTGCAGCCTTGAGAAGGAGATGCAGAGAACTGACTCCTCGGACCTGCTCCTTGGTTTCCACATGCATCACACACACATCACACATGTAAATGCATCACACATGTCACACACCTCACATGCACAGCACACACATCACACATGTCATGCACCTCACATGCACAGCACACACATCATCACACATTTCACGCACCTCACATGCACAGCACACACATCACACATGTCACGCACCTCACATGCACAGCACACACATCACACATGTCGAATGCACATGTCACACATCACGTGCACAGCACACATCACACATATTGCATGCACACCACATATGTCACATGCATAACACACATCACATATGTCATATATATCACATGCACAACACACGTCACACATACCACATGCACAGCACACATGTCACACATATCACGTGCACAGCACGTATGTCACATGCATAACACACATGTCACACGTGTCGCATACATCACATGCATGACACACAGCACATATGTCACACATCACGTACACAGCACACATCACACATTTTGCATGCACACCACGTATGTTACATGCATAACACACATATCACATATGTCACATATATCACATACACAACACACGTCACACATACCATGTGCACAGCACACATGTCACACATATCGCGTGCACAGCACACGTCACACATATTGCATGCACACCACATACATCATGTGCATAACACACATATCACACATGTCACATACATCACACACCACACATGTATCATACACACTGCACATGCATATCACAGGCAGCACATACACACACTATTTTCTACAGCAAACCAACTTCTTTGCTGCTTTTCCTCCCTTGGAGGAGGCGGGGCTTAACTGTTACCAGACAACCCTGCCGAAGTCTCCCGAGTGTGGGTAACAAGCGTGCTTGGGAAACACATCTACAAGGGTGACACCCCCCCATGGAGATGCTGGGCCCCCCACCGGAGCTCAGTGGGCGTCCAGTGCACAGACCAGCCGTCTGCTCCCCAGTTACACTTGGCAGCACGCACCTGTCCCCTGACCACAGGCAGCACGCACCTGTCCCCTGACCACAGGCAGCACGCACCTGTCCCCTGACCACAGGCAGCTCGCACCTGTCCCCTGACCACAGGCAGTTCGCACCTGTCCGCTGACCACGGGCAGCTCACACCTGACCGCTGACCACGGTGGGAAGGACAGGATAGCAGGCCGCCAGGGAAAGCTTCTGGAGAGCCAGCTGTGTTCAAGGGGCTGGAGAGCAAAGGTGCCATGCTGGATGGGCGCAGGGTGGCAGCAGGCACAGCAAGGTCTAATGTGCTGGGGCCTTCTTGACCTTCGCCTGCCGGCTCAGTAATGAGCAAATCTCAGGAATTTCCTGAGACTGACAAGCTGGGGGCGGGGCTTCCCCCAGATGTGGGAAGAGAGCGAACAACAGCTGGAGGAGCCTCTCCTGCCAGCCCAGCCCACCAGAGCAGTGGGGAGGAGACACCCCCGTCCCACCCCACCCCCAGCACAGCAGAAGCCCGAAGAGGCTGCTGAGTGGCCGGCAGAGCAGTATGAAGAGCCCCCCAAGCTCGGCAGGTCCAAGGAGACCCCGGAGCATCAGTCAGAGAGACCACCGAGTAGGCCAGGCAGCAGTCGGAGAGAGGGAGAGAGAGAGAGGTAGAGAGAGTCCAGCAGCCAGAGAGAGACCCCAGAGTGGCCCAGGAGCCTGGAGGAAACGCTCCTAACAAGTCCTGCAGCAGAGAGCTCCGGGCGTGGCATCCCTAACCCTAACCCTAACTCTATGTCCTTATAACTTTGTTCTGGGGTTTCCCTGGCTCTGCTTTCCAGGACCAGAAATGCAGACCACTGCTATTTTCATGTGGCATCTGGGAATCCAAACTCAGGTCCTTCTGCTTTCAAGGCAAAGACTTCTTTTAGCCCCTGAGCCATCTCCCAGCCCCCATCTTATAGCTGTCAGACCGGGTCTCTAAGGAAGCCAGAGCACTCCAATAGGGCTGGTCCAACCAGCCAACTTGTGGGAACTGTTCAGCTAGGCTGCTGGCCACTGGTCTAACAAGCAAGTGTTGCAAATGGGGTGATGAGAAGAACTCCAACTGAAAACACAAAGCTTCCAGGGCAGAAAGGGGGGCTTTCCGAGGGCCCTGCTAGGAGCTGGGGGCGGGCTCTGTAGGCTCAGCACTGGATTAGCACGCAAGACACCTGGATTCTGCCCCCCCCCCCCAGCACCAGGAGGTGTGGTGCAACCTGGGAAATCCCAGAGTAAATCACCTAGTCCTTCTCCACAGGCATACACTCACGGGTCCTCTTGCACACTCATGAAATGGAGAGAGAGAGAGAGAGAGAGAGAGAAAGAGAGAGAAGGAAGGGAGAGAGGGAGGAAAGGAAAGGAAAGGAAAGGAAAGGAAAGGAAAGGAAAGGAAAGGAAAGGAAAGGAAAGGAAAGGAAAGGAAAGGAAAGGAAAGGAAAGGAAAGGAAAGGAAAGGAAAGGAAAGGAAAGGAAGAAAGAAAACCTGATTGATTTATTAAAAGGCAACCGTCAGGAGGCTGGTGAGAAATAACTAAGCAGTTAAGGTTCCTGCATGCAAACCTGTGACGTGTGTTCCATCCCTGGAAGCCCACATGGCGGAGGAGAGAATTTAACTGTCCTCTGACTTCCACCCATGAGCACGCATGTGTACACCTGTACGCTTTCTCCTCTGTCTCTCTCTCTCTCTCTCTCTCTCTCTCTCTCTACACACACGCTTCATACGTGCTCGCTCACACTCAAATATTTTTTAAAGACAACAGCCTCGGGGTCTCCACAACATGACTCAGCAAAGAAAGGCAACCGCTCACAAACCTGGAGACCTGAGTTCGATTCCCCACGAGTTCACATAGTAGACGGAAAGAACCGGCTTCCGAAAGCTGTCCTCTGACCTCCACGTGTGCCATGGCATGTGCACACACATCACCCCACGTCTTCCTACGCGTCCACAGGAGCACGACTGTACCCCAGCTCTCCCCTCTCTGAAATAATTTTTAAAGGACTATCTTTTTTAAAAGAAGCTTCTCGGTTTAATAATATCTGTCTGTCTGCTTGTTTCACGCAGGATCGCCCTGACCCTCTCGGGAGCTGGACTGAGACCTGAGCCACCACAGGAACAAGGACTTTTCACACCCTCTTTACTTAGCACCATATGGCCCTTCCAACGTGTAGTTTACAAATCTAAACCTTGTATCTTTTTTTAATTTTTTTATCATTTATTCAATTGTGCATGTATGCGTGTGTGTGTGTGTGTGTGTGTGTGTGTGTGTGTGTGTGTGTGTGTGTAGAACTACGGAGGAATTCGGGAACCACCGAGGAATTCGGGAACCACCATGGACGCCTCCACCTCCTCCTTGTTTACTCTGCCCGGGGATTCACGGGCTCCGCCCTACAGGACCAGAAGCACAGGCCGCCCCCACTTCCGCCCTGCATCTATACATGGGGTCTAGGATCGAACTCAGGACCTTCTGCCTGCAAGGCAGAGGCTTAACCCCGAGCCACCACCTCTCCAGCCCCTAAACCTTGTATCTAAAGACTTCGAGGGTCTTCAAGAAGTACCACACCCCACGAGAGTCCATGCCCACTAGAGTCTGGGCTCCGGCCCTTTCGCTTACAAACCACCATCGTGAAGGAATTGGTAAGCACTTAGCTCTGCATGGGCGAGCTCCCCTCCCTCGCTGAGGATATCCCCACATGGAGCTTCCACACCTAAAGACAATAGTGGTGGACAGGAGAGGTGGCTCAGGGGTTAAGCCTCGGCCCTGCAAGCAGAAGGTCCTGAGTTGGGATCCTGGATCCCATATAGAAATGCCAGGAGGAAATGGCAGTGGACTATACTTCTGATCCTGGAAAGTGAAGCCTGGGAAATTCCAGAACTTCAAAGCAATGAGGAGGTAGAAGAATCCAGGGTGATTCCCAAAGTCACCTCTGGGTCTCTACAGGCACACACAGTACCCTCTCTCTCTCTCTCTCTCTCTCACACACACACACACACACACACACACACACACACACACACACAAAATAAATAAATACATTGTATAATTTTTAAAGAAAAGGATCATAAGGGTCTCAATCAAGGACTTGGATCAGCCCAGTACCTTCCAGAACCCTGAAGCGATGCTCATTCCTACCCACGGCTCTTACAAGGCTGCCTCACCAGTGACACTTCAAGCTTCCCCTTTGGCTGCGGAGCTGCCCAGATGTTCGAGCATCTGTCGCTGCGGAAGGGGCAGATCCCACGTGAAATGCCCAGTAGACACACAGCCCACCCGTAATTCCGGCCTCCAGGGTGGAGACTAGGAACCCCCAGAGCAAACGGCTGACAGGGCAGCCATATCAGTGAACTTGAGGTTTGGTTACAAGGTAAAGGATGATTGAGGAGGATTCCAGTGTCAAGCTTAAGCCTCCACGTACAGGCACGCACTTAACATGCATGCATGAGCACTTGCATACACACACATATATACCCCCACATACAATTAAAATGGAAAAAGAAAAAGTCTTCTAGCTACTGACTGTTGAGTCCCCGCTGTCCAGCCTGCTTGCCCGAGCGTCCTGTGTCTCACACACCGACCAAGTCCTCTGGCCAAACTGCACGGGGCCCAAAAGGGGGGCTCAGGGCACTGAGGCCTCTAGGTCCCCGGCTTATAAACAGCCGAGATTCTAGCCTGGATATTGAGATGAACATCATTAATTTGCCTCTAAGATGCAAGGTTTAGACTTATAAATGGTATGTGTGACCTGGGCGCACTTCTGTGTCTGGGTTCACTCCAAGGAGAAGTAATCCAGAAGATGGAGGGAGGGCAGCTCAGAGGGGGATGAACAACACCGCTCTCAAAACCTACAGCTTCGGGGCTGGAGAGGTGGCTCAGGGGTTAAGACTCTACCTCACAAGCAGAAGTCCCAAATCCTAGGTAAAAATGCCAGGCAGAGAGCTGGAGAGGTGGCTCAGGGGTTAAGCCTCTGCCTTGCAGGCCGAAGGTCCTGAGTTCGGATCCCAGATCCCACGTATGACGCCAGGCGGAAGCGGGGGCGGCCTGCGCTTCTGGTCCTGGTAGGGCGGAGCCTGTGAATCACGGGGCAGAAGGAGGTGGAGGCGTCCATGGTGGTTTGCGAATTCGTCCGTGGTTCTACACACACACAGACACACAGACACACACACACACACACACACACGCATATACATACGCACACACGCACAATTGAATAATTTTAAAAAATACCAGGCAGAAATAATGGCATCCTGCACTTCTGCATCCTGCACTTCTGGCTCTGAAGATGGAGCCCTGGGAAACCCCAAAGCGAAGCAAATAGAAGAAAGAGTAATCCAGGATGATTCCCAAAGTCACCCCTGGACCTCCACAGGGACACACAGTGATATCTGATAAGTACACACACATATATACACACATACATACATACGTACACACAGTGATATCAGTGATATCTTATAAGTACACACACATATATACACACATACATACATACATACGTAAACAAATAAACTTAAAAAAAAAACTCACAACTTCAACGGGAGGACAATGGACGTCACCTTGGACATCCAGCAGTTGTCGGAATCATGACTTGTGATCAGAAGCACCTCGAATCACAACTAGCTGTTTGTTGTTAAGTACGTGTTGCAGCCTAGATCTCCTCGCCAATGCAGGCCAATTTAAAATTGTGAAGACAAAGTGTTTCACACTGGAAAACAGTGCTTGGGGCCATTTTGCTGACAAATCTGCGGCAGACAGAGGACTGGGGGAAAGGCGGGCGTGCAGTGTTATCACAGTTAGGTACAGGTGTCAACTTGACAGTTGAGGGTTGGAGCTCTGGGCACATTTGTAGAGAATTAGTGACTGAGTTAAGCCCAGAGCAAACCTGCAGGAGATTGTCTAGCTGATGGGGAAGGCCCAGCCCATGGTGGGTGGGATTAAGGCCCTGGAATAAATCACAGAGAGCTGGTTGAGAGCGTCGACATCCTTGTGTACACTTGGCCAGATGTGCTCGTCTGGCAAGTAAGGATCGTCCCTCTCTCAGCTGTTATGTGGTGATGGTGTGGCCAGTTCCCTCGGCCCTGATGTTGGTGCTGCTCTCCCGTCAAGCTGGACTGAGAACTGTAGCCAGACTGTCCTAAAGAAATACAATCCCTTGTTCCCTTAAACCGTTTGATGGTCGTTTATCAGCAACCATGTAGGCGAACTGCAACAAGTGTACAAGTGGTTATGTGTCAGGCCACCAGGCGTGGTTGGACACACATCGTCCTCGGCTATAGTGAGTTTAAGGCCAGCCTGGGCCACAGCAGACCCTGTCAGGAAAGAGGAAGGAAGAGAAAGAGGGAAGGGGGAGGGAGGGAGGGAAGGAAAGAGGGAGGAAGAAAAGCAGAGAGAAAGAGAGAGAGAAAGAAAGAGAGAGGAAGAGGGAAGAAGAGGAAGGAGAGGAAGGAGGGAAGGAAGGAGGGAGGGAAGGAAGGAAGGAAGGAAGGAAGGAAGGAAGGAAGGAAGGAAGGAAGGAAAGAGGAAGAGGGAAGCGGGAGGGAGGGAAGAAGAAAGGGAGGAAGAAAAACAGAGAAAGAAAGAAAGAAAAAGAAGAGAAGAGAAGAGAGAGAGAGAGAAAGAGGGAAGGAGGAAGGGAGGGAGGAAGGAGGGAAGGAGGGAAGGAGGGAAGGAGGGAGGGAGGGAGAGAAGCAGGCACCCCCTCTGGGTCTATGTAGCTGCTGGTTGGACAGAGGGGTGACATCACAGGTATGGGCATAACTGAGATAGACCCTCAGAAATTCAGCTTTGAACTTTGAACTTCAAGGCAAGAGAAATAAAAATGATCCTCCCAAAACCACTTTAAGCGCCAAGAAACTGAAATTGAGGATTAAGCTGTTGGCAAAATCGGCAAGTGACATAGCTCGAAATCAACCTTCACACAAGGGACCTCCCGGAAGTGGGCTGAGCACCCCAAACTTTCCCTGGGATTAGAGACCCCATCTGGACAGGTCTACAGAGGTGCTGCGCCAAAGGGGGGCTCTGCGAGAGAATGCAGGCTAGAAGGAACTTTCTAGAGTACACCGACCCCTACTTCAGGCTGAACGCAGCAGGAAAGGGGCAAGCCTTGCTGCGAAAAGAGGGCTGAACGTACCCCTGGATTGGCTCCACTTGTCCCTAGCAGTGAGCGCCACAGGTCAAGGTCACCAGGGTCATCCCCCCCCCCCCCGCCCCCAGGTCTGCCTGGCGTGCCTGGGGAACAGTTTCCCAGGTGCAAGAAGCATTTCAGGCAGAGTTGCTTACACTTGAGTTCCCACACAGGCACTGTGGTCCTTGCACGAGTGATGCGTGTGCACTGCACACCCAGTGAGCCCGGGAAGCACGCCTCAACCTCGCCGATGCAACGGGAGCTGGGGGAGCAATCACGGAGGTAAATTCTGGGTCCTGCTACGTATCCTGAGTCTAGCCATGCAGAGCTCTTAGCGAGAGGGTCTGGCTCTTGAATGACCCCACCCAGGGTCATTTGCAGATAATCTAAGCTACTGTAAAGCTGTTTGGAAGGTGCATCTAGTTCCATCTAGTTTAATCGCCAAAATGGCGATCATTGCATTGGGCTCAATTCCCGGCATTTTCGTTGGCTGTGGACGACATCAGCGTGTCTTCCCTTGACTAACAACTGCGGTACTCAGCCTACGAACAGCGTGAAAATACAAGTCCCTCCTTCATGACTTAAGGGCTGGGGCGCGGCTCAGTAGGGGAGCATTCATTTGCCGGGCATGCTAAAGGTCCTGGGTTCAATCCATGGAACCAGAAAAGGGAGGGGGGACTTAAAGACTTGTGTACAGTTGTCTGCACAGAAAGTGGTACTGCACGAGGTCTTTGGTCCCCAAATGAACTCCTTTGTGCCCGGGTTTCTAGTATTTTCTGGAGGAGCGCTTTAAACATTTTGACATGTCAGTCAGCATGAAAGTTCAGTAAATATTTGGGTTCTAGGACTAACTTACAGACCTGAGCAGCTGCCCTTAAAATAATCTTTAAAGTATTCCTTCCTGTTCCCGTGACCATCAGTGGGGAAGGGGGGACACAAGCGAATTTCAGCTGCCTGTAAGGAAATAAAATCGAAATCCTTGGCAGCCCCAGCTAACGAAACAGAGTGGGTTTGGCGTTTCTGGTCTCCAAGCCTGTCAGATGGGCACATCCAGGGAGTTGGAATGCTCACAGGCTGAATAACCATTTGTAGAGTGAATAACAAAGGAATAAGTCCTAACTTCTCCTAGCAATCCTTAAGATATATGAGTCCGAATAGAAGATGGATTTGTCTGTTTCGATCCAAACACCGTCTGCCACACTTGGATCAGCTGGGCTATGTCTCCCTTTGGCCTTCACCACGCAAAACATTCAGAAAAAGCATTAAAACTACGGGTGCTTGCTGCACAGACCGGTGGTCTCATTCCAACCGAATCCATCCTATCCATTTCTCTCAGTGAATTGTCTAAATACTGTTTTCTCCAACCGGGTGTTCTAAGTTGGATAGGTGATAGACATGGTAACCCTTCGGGAAAGGTTGCTTTTTTTGGGGGGGGGGTTAATATATTTATATCAGGTACTAGGCTATTTCTTAGTAGAAAAAAATAATTCCCTTTTTAAGAGTTTTTTTTTTAAAGAATTAAGTGGCTGGCAAGACAGCTGAGTAGGTAAGGCGCCTGCTTTTTACTTCAGAGAAAGCACGTGTGCCACACAGTAAAAATGAGGTCAGAGAATTTTTGAAAGTCAGCTCTCTCCACCCACCATGTGGGCTTTCAGATGTCAAACTCCGTCACCAGATTTGCATGCAGACTTCTTAACAGCTGAGCCTTATTTTGTGGCGCTTGCTCCTAAATCTGACAAATTGGAATTTGACCCCAGAAAGTCCACATGGTGGAAGAAGACAACAGATTTCTGAACAGTGTCCTCTGACCCCCACTCGTGCGCCATGGCATACATGTAACGTGTTTTAAGTATGCGTGTACGTGTGTGTATGTGTGCCTGTGGGTTTCTCTCTCCCCTCCCTCAACTAAACAAATAGAAATAAAATATTAAAAACTAATCACACACTTTGGCATATTATATTTCAAAAAGGAAATGGGAAACTTCTGGTATTAAATGGCACACCAGAGAACGACCCCACGGGAAGGGCACACCTTAGTCCTACAATTTGCTGCCTGGCTGCATGAACCAGGGACAAAGCTGGCAGAGAGCTCCAAGCGCCTCCCTTCCGGTCTTAAACCACGACGGCACCCAGCAGTGTCGCAGCAACATCCTAAGTGGCTGATTTAATTAACTATACGGAGGAACAACCCAGTTCATTTCCTTTGCATTACCGTGGAAAAACGCGGTTCTCCTGCAGAACCTTGCATAAAATAAGGTTTCCATGGTGGCGAGGACTCCGAGACCCGGACTCCTACAAAAAGCAGCTGTTTGATTTTGGTCAACACGCGGGCTAGTTTGCAGCTGCGCTCAAAACAGCAGCAAAGCCAGAAAGTGAACTCATCGCATCTGATCAGAGCGCTCCTTTCTCCTGAGTTTGTCTTGCTGTGTGTGACTCAACGAGCCAGACTTAAAAAGGAGGCGTGTTCAATGGATTCACCGCGGAGAGGGAAAGTAACACCTCGGGGGTAGCCTGCCCGAGGCGACCTGAAGGGCCCGGGCCACCCCCAAATTTCTACCGCCTTCTGGCGTCCTTCCTGCTGCGTGTAATTCATCCAAGGGACCCCGCAGGCCAAAGCTGGCTAGATGACAGACGTCTAGGCCATACCCAGGTCTCCACGCTGTCCCCTCCCACCTAAGTCTCCAAAATGTTTAAACGAACCAAGAAAAAGGCAGTGGGTGGTCTCCCCGCGTGTGCATTGTAGGTTGAGTGCTGGGTCCCACTTAATTATTTATTGAGAACTGGAGGTTCCTATGTTCTTCGCCAGTGGCTGGAGTTTTTTTTCTATAGTTGGGGATGTTAGAAGCCTGCACCGTACAGTTCTCAATGCCCCCCAAAGTGCCCTTTCCCAGTCCTGGCGCACCCCAGCCCGTTTAGCTTCCGTGCAAAAATCAAAAAAAGCGGATCCTTCTCCCCAAAGGCCAGCTGGACGCCGAGGGCGGATGGGGAGCAGCGCCCCTGCACGGCGGGGGCAGGAAGCGCCGCCCGGGCGCGCCCGCTTCCCTTCTTGGGTGCAGACAATGGCTTTGTGCCCGAACGGCGGAGTCGGGAAGAAGACGAGCGCGCGGGGGCGGCGGGACTCGGGGCGCCGCGCAGGTTCGCGGTCACCAGCGTCCTCTCCGCGAGCGTGGGACCTGGGGGACCCCCACCCCTACAGCCCCCAGCCGCGGCCGCCGGCGCCGCGAACAATGCGCGCCCCGCCCCGCGCGCCCCGCGCGCTCATTGGCCCGGGGGCCGGGGCGGGCGGTGGCGCGCGTGCGCGGGGCGGGGCGCGGCGGGGGCGGCGCTTTGTGTGCGGCGCGCGGCGGCGGGCGCGGGGCGCGGGGCGCGGGGCGCGGCGGGGGCGGGCGGCGGCATGGAGGAGCTGAGCAGCGTGGGCGAGCAGGTCTTCGCCGCCGAGTGCATCCTGAGCAAGCGGCTCCGCAAGGTGCGTGCGCCCCCCGCCGCCCCGCGCGCACCCCCGCTCCCCGGCGCGCTCACCGCCCGCTCTTCTCTCCCCGCAGGGCAAGCTGGAGTACCTGGTCAAGTGGCGCGGCTGGTCCTCCAAGTGAGTCCCCCTTCCCGCGCGCGCCTCCCCGCCGGGGCTGGGGGCGGCGCGGGGACCCTCCACGGCCGCGCCATCCTGGGCCCGGGCGGGAAGTTCGTTGGCTCGCCGTGCGCTCCGCGGGCGGGGGGCGCCGGCCGGGCCCGCGGCTGCTGCCCTTTGTTTACGAGCCCACGGGGAGCGGGCCCGGCGGCCTCCGGCCCCGAGCCCCCCGGGCCCGGCCCGCCTCCGCGCCGGGCGCGCCTGGGCCCCCATTTGTGGCTCGCGTCCCCGCCCCGGAGCCGGCCGCGGCAGGCGCGGGATGCGGGCCCCCTCCCCTTCCATATTTACTCCGCTGTAACGTGAGCTTCCTATTGATGGAAAGGGGAGCTCTCTGCTCTCTCTCTTTCTTCTCTTTCTTTCTAATGGGGAAGGACAGGATCTGGCTTCCCCCAAGGGGTTCCCTCCGCTGCAGCCCCGCACCCTTTTCTTCCTGGATCTCACGCCTGTCCTTCTGTCTCCCCCTTAAAATCCCAATGCCCGCTCTCTCTGGGGGTGCCCGCCACATTGTTCGTAGTAGTCCTTGGCGGCGTCTGCGCCCCTCGGCTCCCCCTCCCGGCGTCTGGACCTGCCTTCCTTTCCTCCCTGGCTGCGGGCCAGACCTGGGGGATTCCCTCCGGGCAGCTTTGCGTTTTATTGGGATTTGTTTTCCTCCCAGGCGCTGGTCGCGAGTCCTCTTGTGGCCTACTGTAACTGGGATCTGGGGGTAGCATTTTTCCCGGCCTCCAGGGCCCCCGGGAGTCCTGTTGTGCCCCCTGGTAACCAAGAGGGCTGGGTGAGCCGCTGGGGCGGCCCCCTTGGCATCTGTCCGGCGGCTCACCAGCCTGCCCCTCTGTTTTTCCAGACATAACAGCTGGGAACCGGAAGAGAATATCCTGGACCCGAGACTGCTCCTGGCCTTCCAAAAGAAGTGAGAGACTGGAGGGAGTGGGGTCGAGTGGCACAGTGCCCCTAGCAGGCTCTGGGGGCTGCGGTGAAGTCCCGTAGAACACCCATGTCTGCAGACTTCGGTCTTTCAGACAACCAGGCTGCAAGGAACCATCGTGTTCCTTCACTCAGAGGCGGTAGCTTCTCTTGGTCCTCCAGCAGAATGACCTTTAGACCACACTGATAGGAGCCGACTTGCTACTTAAAGAAAAAAGAGGCAGGCACCCCTGCACCCAAAGTATGTTGGACTGGACCCCCCCATCCAAAGTGACTAATGCTTTTAGTGTCCAAATTTCCATGTGTGCTTGGCTCTGGGTGGCAGAACTCGGAGACCAGGCCAAATGTGCTTCTGAAGTTCTAGATGTTTCTGCTTGTAGTCAGCACGTGTGAGAAGTGAGCGCTCAGGAGAGGGGGTGTGCTTCCACTCCAGCAGCGTGAGGGTCCAGGAACAGAGCACCGCAGAAGCTGGTGCTGGGGGGTCCGGTGGGTAGCAGGTGGCTGAAGTGCTCAGAGGGGTCACCCTGGCTTGCTGTCTGCTCGCCTGGCTGGGTTTAGAGTTTCTTGAGGAAGCAGAACATTTTGCAGGGGTCTTGGGGAGGGGTTAGGTTTTGGCAAGATGAGGGTGTGGGTTGCCCGTGCCTGCTCAGATTGTTTGGGAAGTTTTGATATCTGCACCCACATTGCTTTCTGTTTGACCCGTCATTGGGTCCTGTAAATTTGCGGGGGTCGTGGCTTGGCACATTTGGAAGAGTTGGTGTATTTCTATGTGTTTGAGATAACATCCTTGGGCCGCTGACATCCACGGGCAGCTGCTGCTACTCAGGGATTATAGGGAGGCTTTGAGTGCCAAAGTGACCCAGAGGTAGCACCGTGAGATGGTCTAGACTGTGTGGTTCTTCTGGACACCAGGAGCTGGCCGTTACTTCTGGGTCTAGGAAGAACTTGTGCATGCAAGAGAAGTCAGACTCCATCACTTGCACGCAAGACACCCGGCGATCTGTCAGCAGAGCAGTATGCCCACCTACCCCCGTGTCCATGAGGACACAGGGTGTCACTCAGAGCTGACCCTCTTGTGCGTGAGCTTTGCCTGCTGTGACAATTGGGTTCTCTGCCAGACTGATTGCCCTCTGGCCCCAGAGAGCTGGGTACCTCCACCAGGTGACCCACCAGAGTAACCGCATGTCACAGCTCCCGAGGGACCGCCCCCTCCCCTTTTGCAGCACCTGCTGGGGACTTGGGAGACTCTCACTGCTTCATTGAGGGTGAAACTTCAGAGGTTTGAGCGATGGAGCCAGGGCCCACCGGAGCAAGCAGGCTGGGTCTCCTGTACCCAGCAGGTACTGTCGGTGTTCTGGTCTCCATTCCTCCAGCTGAGATTCCCACGTGGTCTTGCATTCCCACGTGGTCCTCCACGATTGAGAAAACAAGACTGTGTCTTTCCCGACTTTGCGTGCCTGTGTGTTTGGCTTGACTTCAGCCACACACAGATGGAGTGTGGCCGGCTGTAGAGACAGCCACAGACCACTACACTGCAAAGCGTGGGGTCTGCACCTCTGCCTCAGGTAGCTAATGAGTGGGAGCTGTTTTTCCTGCCAAACTGATGTCCAGCTACTGAAGATGGACAAGCAGGACACTCCTCCGCACACGGGAGCTGGGCGTGGGGGTTCAAGCCTTGGGGTCCCCGCACGGTAGAGATGGGCAGCACGCAGGGCCACGCCACGCTGACTGGTGCCATGTCTCCAGGGAACACGAGAAGGAGGTACAGAACCGGAAGAGAGGCAAGAGGCCACGGGGGAGACCACGGAAGCACACGGTGATGTCGTCCTGCAGCCGGCGCTCCAAGCTCAAGGTAGGTAACCGCAGGCCTCCTGCGCCGTCCCCGTCTGTCTCCTCAGAGCTGCTGGGGCGGGTCCTTTGCTTGTGACCGAGCTGCTGCCAGTGGAGGACACAAGCAGGCAGCCTGCTCCTCCTTCCTCCTGGATCGCAGGTCACACTTGACAGGTGGCCATGTTGCCTCTGAGTTCGTCATTGGGAGTCTTACGTGGAGTCGACACCCACAGTTTGGCGAGTTGTCTAACATGGCAGCTGGGCCGTACAGGGCTGAGCTTGCAGCCAGGAAGCAGGGAGCAGACGGTGGTTCTGTGCTGGGCCTTCTCGGGGGATCTAGGCATGTAGAGTAGGCTGCAGAAAGAGAGGTTCTGACCTTTGGGGGTGCTCTCTGCAAGCTTTGGAGTGCTGTAGTCAGGAGAGGTGCAGGCCTGCCTTGGCTTCCTTTCTAGCAGGAAGGCTCCTGCTGACTGTGATGAAGTTAGGGTACCTTCTGGGGAGGCCTGGAGCCTCGGGGTTTGATGAGGGGAGCCCCTGTCTTAATCAGGAAGGCAGCAGCCCCATCTTTACAAAGCTGGTCTAGGCTGGTCCAGCAGCGGGGCTCGGGCCTTGGCTGGGAGAGGAGGGAGACCGCACGGGACGTGGGCTTAGTCTGTGGAAGGACCTGCGCTTGTGTGAGCGTCACTCACCCGTAAGGCGGAGAGACGGGCGCTCACGCTCCTGGGCCCTGCTCCCTTCTCCGAGTGTCTGCCGCAGCCTGCAGCGAACCTTGCCCCGCACGCCTGATGGTCCAAGCGGGGGACTCGTGCACTGCCAGGCGCTCCTCGTGGCTGCCCGGGGCTGGGCACCCCTGAAGTTGAAGCTGTAGGACGTCTGGTGTTAGGTGGGTCGGGCACAGGCCCTGGTCCTGGCAGCAGAGGTTGGTGCCGGGCGGGGCGGGCATGGAGCAGAGGTCGAAACCTTCCTCTTGTCCTTTCAGGAACCAGACGCTCCGTCCAAGTCCAAGTCCAGCAGTTCCTCTTCTTCCTCCACATCTTCCTCCTCTTCCTCAGATGAAGATGACGACAGCGACCTGGATGCCAAGAGGGGCCCCCGGGCCGAGAGACCCACCCAGTGCCTCAGAAGAAGGCCCAGATCCTGGTAGCCAAGCCAGAACTGAAGGACCCCATTCGCAAGAAGCGCGGCCGGAAGCCGCTGCCCCCAGAACAGAAAGCAGCCCGGCGGCCCGTGAGCCTGGCCAAGGTGCTGAAGACTGCCCGCAAGGACCTGGGGTCCCCCGCCAGCAAGCTGCCTGCCCCGCTCAGTGCGCCCGTGGCGGGCCTGGCAGCCCTGAAGGCCCATGCCAAAGAGGCCTGCGGTAGCCCCGGCACTGTGCCGACCCCGGAGAACCTGACCAGCCTGATGAAGGGCGTGGCCGGGAGCCCCAGCCGCGGCGGCATCAGCTGGCAGAGCTCCATCGTGCACTACATGAACCGCATGAGCCAGAGTCAGGCCGCCGGCCGCCTGGCGCTCAAGGCCCAGGCCGCTGGCAAGTGCAGCCTGGGGCTGGACCTGAAGGTGAGGACGCAGAAGGGGGAGCTGGGGGTCAGCCCCCTGGGGGGCAAGGTCCCAAAGGCCCCTGGCAATGGAGCTGCAGAGCAGAAAGCGGCAGGGCCCCCCCCCCACGGTCAGGGGTGGTAAGGCCTCTGCGGGGGGCCCTGGCTCCCATCTGGCCCCCACCCAAGAGCTGAGCCTGCAGGTCTTGGACTTACAGAGCGTGAAGAACGGTGTTCCGGGCGTGGGCCTACTGGCCCGCCACTCCGCGGCCGCCAAGACCCTCTCTGCCACCAGTCCGGCCACAGCAAAGGGCTCTGGGGGCGGCCCCATGGCGCCCACAGACAGCAGCAAAGGCGAGAAGCTGGCCTCCAAGGTGGCAGCTCTGCCCACACCTTCGGGCAAGAGGGACGGTGGCAAGGCCCTCGCCAGCCCTGGCGGGCAGGAGGGCCACGTGGCTCCTGAGGGGCGCAAGGCGCCAGCGCTGTCCGAGGTGAGCACGGAAGAAAACAGCAGCGACTCGGACCCCGACTTGGCCTCCCTGCCCAGCGCTGGGCAGAACCTGTCGGTGTCGGTCCAGACCAGCCAGGACTGGACACCGACCCGCAGCCTCATCGAGCATGTCTCTGTCACCGACGTCACGGCCAACCTCGTCACCGTGACGGTCAAGGAGTCCCCCACCAGCGTGGGCTTCTTCAGCCTCAGGCATTACTGAAAGGCTGCCTTTCTGGACTCCGGATTGGCTGGGGTGCCGAACCCCCGGGGTCAGCCTTGCCCCCACCTGAGACTTAGGGTGAAGAACACTTTCCCGCCTTGCTGGAGCCTGGCTCCCCCGCATTCCTACCTCTCTGGGTCACCAGCGGGCAGGGCCCTCTGCTTGGACAGGGCACTTTCTCTCACGCGTCCCCCTTCCGGTCCTGGTGAGACCCTTCCCTCCTTCGGCCTGTTTCCGCTACCATGGTGGGGGAGCTCCTTACCCTCCCCCCCATGGAGAGAGATTGGGGCAGGCAAACCCCTCTTCACCACACCGCCAGTGCCTGGGCCTTCAGGGCGAGATTGGAATCCATGGTAGCCAAGGAGGCCTGTGAACGATACCCGTGTACCCGCGGGCGCCCTGCAACGCTCCGCTTTAGTCCCTGGTGCGACCCCTTGACCAGCCCAGCTGTAAGCCCCAAAGTCCGGCCAGAGTGTGCAGGGCCGCCTCCTAGTGCCCACGTGCCCCTAGGTGTGACCAGACTTGGGAGCGGAGACCATCATACCCTAGTTGTGCCCCTCTGGACTGCACCCCTCCTCAGGGACCACTAGAGTGCACCCTAGGTCTGAAGGCTAAAGTTGTTGGGTCGATCTCCCAGTAACATGGACAGGTGTGGGCCAACCCTGGTTTGGGGTACAGTGTTTCCCGCAGAACCACCCCCCGCTGCCTGTGGGCGGTCTCTGGGGTATTGGGCTGATACGTGTGTGTGCTGTGCCAGGTAGATCCCCCTGGCAGAGCCCCTGCCTAGGGGATCATTCTTGAGGGTGCCATGTTCCCTGACAATCTTCCCCCGTGTTTGGGGGTACACGTGTCCTCGTCCTAGCCAGGAAGCGACATCTCTGCTGGGGGGAAGCCTGCCTAGCTATCAGCCTCAAGAAACATCACGTGCTAGCACCAGCTGGCCTTAAGGGTTGACCCGGTTCTGAGCCGGATGGCTCTGCCCCAGGTGAGCAAGCCGTGATGCTGCCTTGTCAGATCCCAGTCCATCACTCTCTTCCCAGGGTGGTGGTAGTGGTCTGGTCAGTAAGTTTGTGATGCCAAAAAGGGGTGTGGAGCCCTGTTTTTCCTTCTGCTGTTAGGACAGCAGCCAGCAGGGGTGGCTCTTCGTCCCTTCACAAAGCCAGCCCAACTGCGTGGACTGTGGAGTCTGGACCTGCGGGGCTCCAGTACCTCCCCCTCACCCCCTTCCACACCAAATATGAGATGTCTTGTGCAGCCAAACTGACCTCACTAGTGTGCCTTCCGGGACGGGACCTGCATCCGTAGCCGCTGAGGGCTGACCCCGCACACTCCCAGCACAGTGGCCACTACAGATTGCCCACCCCGGCGAAAGAGCGGCCATCTGGGTTGTGAGAAGGAGGCTCCCCTCCCCAGCCAGAGCCTCCCCAAAATCTGCAGTTTCATGCCAGACACTGCTGCCTTAGGGGCTCGTCCCAGTCCGTTGTCCCTGGGTATCGGGGTCAGTCCCAGCTATCAGGTCTGCAAACCCCAATTTGGTGCCTTTATTTTTTAACAGCTACTTCAATTCCAAAGTTAAACCCACAAACACCTTAGCTCCCCCATCACTTTGCCTTCTTGCTGTGTGGTGCATTTTTTCCTGGTGCTGTGACCCCAGTGGTCTGTGTTACAAAGGGTGTGTGCGCTCAACACGGTGCAGGTGTGAGAGCCCTGGGGAGAGATGTGCCTCTTCAACTCAGTTGTGTCATGTTTACCAATAAATAAAAGTAATATTTTTACCTGCTGCTGTCGTGTGTGTGTGTGTGTGTGTGTGTGTGTGTGTGTGTGTGTGTGTGTGTGTAGAACCAGGGCAGCCTGGTTTGAGTCGTTCCTTCATTTCTAACACTCTTCCATGGTCTTTGTTTCTGTACTGAGCACCCAGTCAGCCCTTAGAGCCTTAGAAGTACAAGCATATATTTTTTTAATTTTTTTTATTATTTATTCAATTGTGTGTGTGTGTGTATGTAGGTGTGTGTGTGCGCGTGTCTGTGTGTGTAGAACCACGGACGAATCAGGAACCACCATGGCCGCCTCCACCTCCTTCTGCCCCGGGATTCACAGGCTCCGCCCTACCAGGGCCAGAAGCGCAGGCCGCCCCTGCTTCCGCCTGGCGTCTATACGTGGGATCTGGGATCCGAACTCAGGACCTTCTGCCTGCAAGGCAGAGGCCTAACCCCTGAGCCACCTCTCCAGCCCCTCAAGCACATTTTTTTTTTGTCTTTGTATCTTTGGTACCAAAAGAGTGTCCTTCCTTGGGTCCACTCAGAATTCTGAGTGCTGGAGAGATTTAAGTTGAAGGTTCCATCAGGAGAAAATGCTGAGCTTTGAACCAAAGCCAATCACTGACTTGATCCGCGTGCTGTTAATTTGAACCAGCCAGATCATTTCCAACTGCTTTACGCTACAGCTGTTTGCTTTCATAGGGGGTGGGCATGTTATTACCCTGGGAAACCTTGGAATCTCTGTTGAGACAGCAACCCAACCCCCGTATTTAATTAGGACCAGCCTAAGAAACGCCTGCCCAACAAGCCCACCGCAGGGATTGGGGAAGGGTAGTATCGATGACCACCCTGTTACATGGACCTCACAATCTCAGGGCCTTCTAGCATTTTCTAGGAACTAACACCAGCCTAGGTTACAGGTGTGCTCATTTATCTTGCAGAAGAAAGATAAGTCCATGATGTCGGGAAATCCTCATCTTTCTGTTAACTCCTGGTATCTACAAATGCTTTTAACCTCCAGCCTGGTATGCATCATAAGTAACATGAAACAAAATTCTACTGAGCCTTGAAGTAAAATGTCCATCCAAACGTGGACTCAATCGTGCTATGGAAAAATGAGACTTTGGGAAAGACCGCTCTGCGAGGACAGGAAGAAGCCTCGTAGGAGGAAATGGCTGCCCCAGGGGGCCGCAGGGGACATTCATGGGCCACCGTCGTGTAGGGAAGGGTGCTACCATTATGTGTCAGGTGCAGATCGGTGCTGCCACTCCACAGCACAGAACCATTGGCCACCCATTGGCTGCCTCCAGTGCCGTCCTGCCAAGGTGGAGAGACCCTGGTGTCATGGGAAAAAATACGGATAAGGGGAAAGAAGAAGGGGGGAGAACAAAAAAACACTAATAAGATGACAGGGAACCACGGGGCCGTGAAGCTGCTGTGAAATTGAGTTGGTGGCTGCAACACCCAACCCTCAGCTCGGCTCACAACAGAAATGATAGGACCTGTTCTGGGCCTTGTAGATTCGCGCGGTTACCCTCAGCAGGAATTTATTCATACATTCCCCAGAGAATGGCGCTTCCTTTGGAGTCGAGAGAACTTGGGCCTTCAGGTTCACCCCCTGAGCTAAAGGCTGATGGGTGGGGGTGCTGCCAGATAGTGTCTTTGAGCTCGCACCCATGAACCAAGGACAGCCATGTCCTTCCACGAGGCCTATTGGCATTCATCACACGAGGCTCCGCCCCTCACTGAGGGACTGTTGAGGTTATTAATGCAGACACGGGAAGAGCAGATGCTTTCTCTAGCGATCTGCCCACCGATGTGTAATGCATGTTTCACCAAGTGCCAGGCAACCATGATGCAACTCAGTAAGCCACACACAGAAGGAGGGGAGGTGGGATTGGGTGATGTCAGGTGAAAAATGACATGAATTTATTGTGTTCATCCATGAAAACTCTCAGATAATAAAAGTTTAAAAAGAAAGCCTGATGGGGTGGGAGCCCTGAATGTTGGGGGGGTCAGTCCTTAATGCAGACAGAAACTCAGGCCCCAATCCAGAAGAAAGCTTATTCTTACACAGTGGGCTGCTGGCGTGTGGTCTCTCATTGCTTTTGCAGCCTGTTTTGTTTCGGAGAAGGGGGATCCGAGCAATTAGATGCCAGCCGTCCACTCCTTTGGCTTTTCCGAGCTGCAAAAGAGGGGTCTGTGCCAGGCTATCAGGAACACCTTATCTGAGCCGGCATGGCCAGACAGACTTTCTGACAGCCTGTTTTCTACAGGGACCCCAGGCTGACCCAAGGGGGGGAAGAAGGAGGGGGACCTGGCTCACGCTGATCTTCATTCATTTCTGTGCTGTCAATCACCGGTGAATCTGCCTCCGTTGCCGGCAATGGGACCAAACACAAAGCATGTGGCACAAGCGACTCACCTGGTCTCCGAGAAGTGGGATCCTGGAGATTGGACACCTCCCATCTCCCACGGCAGACCCGTCTCAAGGAGAGAACACAGATGGTGTCCAGCCAGGCCTCTAAGTGGGAGATGGGGTCCAGAGCCACAGGGGGTGACTGAGGGAGGCCGTGGCCTCTAGAGGGCGCGCGAGTCCCACAAAGTCTGAGGCCACTAGACACTGGAGGCGCTGGCCAGTGGGATCCTCAAGACTTCGGCAGCTCCCAAACTCAGCTGGACCACCTGCAGCCGTGCCTCCTCTTAGCAGCCCCCAACCATCTTGGTCTCGGGTTGCAGGGGGAAAGCCCCAGCGCCAGACCACTGGCTGGTTACACAGCCAGTCCCCCTGGATGGCACCGATCCCTCCCGCCTTCACCAGCTCCCTCCTCCAGCTCCCGCTGTGTCGGAAACACCCCGAGGCCTGCAGGACTCGGGTAAGAAGAGGAGAGCGCAGGGGAACCCGTGCCCGACTGAAGCAGGGGTGGACACCGCGGGCAGCCAGCGCAGGGCACCTGGCCTCCTCCAAGGGTCAGAACACTGACCCTGACCATACGCACGGTCATAAATACTCCATTCAGCCGGCACTTGCCTGGGCCAGGCCCAGCTCTGACAATCGCTACCACTAACAGGCTGCTTTAATATTCAGGGGGCCCCTGCAGATCCAGGAGACCTCACATCTGATCTTTGTTCTCTCGCGGGAAGTATCAACTTGTTAAAGCAACTTCTGATCCCAGCCAAAGTGGATGTGCAGAGAACTGGAAAATCGGACAGAGTCCCAACACCCCAATATGACCACACACCCCAGACCTAACATGGGTTTGCGGTCTCTGAGGTGGGGACTCCTGCCGCGGGGTAGACTGTGGATGCGACTCTTGGGCCACTCTAACGCCTTCTAAGCCCCCCCCCATATTCCATGCCTGCTGTAAACCCAAGAAATAGCCCGCCCAGCCCAGGGCACATTGAGGCAGCCTCCAAAAAAAAATGGGTGTTGGACTCTCGGTGACTCTGAGGGACCCGCTTAGCTGCTACTCGCCCTGGGCGCTCAGCAATCACGGGCCAGGTGCCGCAAGCTCAGGCATGCGGCCGGGGTTCTCACCGAGATCACGGAGCTGGAGGGGAACTCTGCCGAGCCACAGGGCCAATGCCCACTGGCCCAGGGCAGGAGATGCAACGGTGCCCACACCCCTCCTCAGATCTGCGGGGTGCGCTTGGATCGCAGCTGCTCAGGGAAGCAGAATTGGGTTCAGTGCTAACGGCCACTCGGGGGATCCAGAGAGTCGACCTCCTCTTGGGGTTCATGACCCCCACCCCAAGTCTGCAGTTGAAAGGGCACAGAACACACATTGGATGGTCACCCACACACCCCACACGTCTGTTCTCCCTCCACAGACTCTGGCAGGTCGGGGCATCTATCAGAAGCTGAGAGGCCACGGGGACTGGGGGTGGCTGGGTGGCGCCGGGCTGAGGCTCGGAGGCTCCGGGTTCACTAATCACATCAGCGCTGTGCGCTGGCTCTGAGCAGACAGTTGCCTAGCAATGCCCACGAATTCAATTCCTCAATCAATAGGCACAAGGCTCTGCATTTCGGGGAGCGCTGGCCAGGCTGTGTGGGTCTGGGATACACGTCCCACCAAGCGCTGGGGAGCAGGCCAGGCAGAGAGCCAGCCAGCTGTGAGGATCTGGGCAGGAGAGACCAGCCAGGTCTAGCCTAGGGAGCGTGAGTCTTGAGAGAAGGGAGCTAGATCTCCAAGAAAGGGAACCCTGAGATCACGCACCTCCTCCTCCTCAGCCCTCCTTTTCTGTCCAGGTCCCCAAAAAGTATCATCAGTAGTGCAGACAGCCTTGGCCTCCATGGGGGGACAGAAGAGATTGTCACAACGGCTCCCTCCCAAGCCAACATCTCCCTCAGAGGAGACCCCTAGTTGGGGAAGGGCCTTGGCTGGGAATCCATCACCTCTCAGAGGAAGGGGAGTCTAGAATAACCACACCACGTGGGCAAAGAACACAGAACAGGGGTACCTTCCTCCCTCTGTTCTGGGGGGAAGATAAATAAAAGAATAAAACCAAGACAAGCGTCTATTTACAAAGTATATATTTAAACACGTAAAAAGTGATGTTAGGATACTGGATACAGACATTCACAACCAAAGAAATACCGAAGTTTCACTCTTGGGCAGGGACTGAGATCAATTCAAGATGTGCACAAATCAGAATTTACACACACACACACACACACACACACACACACACACACACACACACACACACACCCCTGGCTGGAGCAGCAGGGTCCCAGTCACAGGTTCTCCCTTGTGCCCCCTCCACCATCCCAGGGCAGCTTTTGAAGAACAGCCTAGGAGACATACCCCCAAGGCTGGGAACTGAGATGGCAGAACAAGGGTCGGCAAAGGCAGAGCCAGATTGGCCGAGGGGAAAAGACCGAGAAAGGAAGAAATAAAGTCCCCGAAGGTGGAGATCCTGTGAGGACCGAGGAACAGGGTCCAAAGTCACCAATTCGCTCTCAGCACACAACGCCCTCAACGCACTCATCTGAAAGAGCATCCACGGCTAAACAGATAAAGGGTCAACGGCGATTCTTTATTATATAAAGTCTAAAATACCAATTTTACAAACGCGAGCAGGTAAAACCCCCATTCTGGGGGACTTCTCTTTAGGGGTCATTTGATATTAAAAAACAAAACCATGTAATACATGGGGTTTCGCCTCTTCTTAAAGGCAAGAAAGTTTAGAAGGGAGAACGGCTGAGAAGTTGGAGTGGGGAGCCAGGCTGCGGAGCACCGCTCGGTATCATCCCTTCCCATTACCAAGCTCCCCCGGACCAGCCCTGGGCGCCCCAAGTCTGTGCCTCGTCGGGTCCACAGGGTCTTGCGCCCCTCCCTCCTTCGACCCCGGGAGTTAGACCTTCGCTGGCCCTTTAAGGGCAGGAGGGGCAGAGAAACTGCCGGGGACGAAGGTGGGGTAGGGGACGGATTTGTGCTTTTGAGCCCCGGGGGCGCAAGGCGCCACGGGGGTGGCGGGAGGGGGGGGCCGCTGAGGGTTGGCGGGGCGCACTCCCCTCGACTCCCGGTCGCCTCCAGGACACCTCGCCTTCCCCCACCCCTTTCCGAGGAGTTTGAAAGTCGAGTTCACATCGAGAGCACAGCGCGAATCGAAAGGACTATAAATTACAGCTTTTGCGTTTAAGAAGCGGGGGAAAGGGAAAAGCAGAAGTTCGGCTGCACAATCTTGGATGCAAACCCCTCCTTCGCGCACCCCGGGCGGCCGCGGACCCCGAGTCCCGGCTTCCACCCCGCAGGTCCGGCGCGCAGCCCGCCGCGGGGGCCCCCACAGGGTGGCCGGGCCGCCCAGCGTCCCGCGGAGAGCCGGGTCCGCCCTTCCCGGGCGCGGGAGGCCGCGGAGTCTTCCAGGGAGGTGGGCGCCGCCTCCGCGGGTCCAGCTCGTGGACACGCCAAGTCCACCCGAACACGGTCCTTGTAAAACAGCTGCCTGGCGCTCTGGGCACCGACACGCAAGCCTCCCAATTTATCCTGGCATTTCGGGAATGTAAACAAATTCGCTGGATTTCTTTTCTGTCTGCGGAGCAAGGAAAGGAGTCGAGGGAACCGGGAGATTCTCGTCCACATGACATGTATGCATGACCCGCGTGCACGGCACACACATCTAGTAAAGTGCATCTCCTGCTGCGGTCCAAGTGGAGAACTGCGTCCCATCCACCCGCGAATTTCTACCTTCAGGAACACCCACCCACCCGCGATTTTTTTTCTTTCAACAACACACTCGAAAAACTTATTCCAGTTAACACTTTTTTGCCCCCCCTGCCCTGCTAATATAACCTCTTGATCTTAAAAAGCAAATTAGAAAAAAGGAAACCAGACTGACCCCACCCCCCTTTTTCTGATTGGGAAGCCAACCTTTTGTTGGCCTCGCTGGCCAATGGGAACAGAGCAAAAATCCGGGCGGCCTGGGTGCCAGGAGTCTGGCATTAGAAATTAGGGAGGAGAGCGGAGGGAGGGGGTGGGCAGGCTGAACTCCCCCATATAGTCTTCAGAAACCCGATGCTCAGGTCCCCAACTTCCCTAGCGTCCTGGGTGGCAGGGCCCCCCTCTTGCCCAGCTCGGCCTGTCTGCCCCCACTAAACCACAATCTCTCTCTCTTTTCTCCTTGTTTAAATAAAACAACTTCAAGAGTTGAAATATATATATTTAGATATTTTTCTTAAATAACATATTTACATCTAATAGAAAATAGAACTCTAGAGATAATTTTCCAACCAGAACTGAGGAAGGAGAAATGAAAGGGAGGGAGGGGGTATGAGTGAAAGACAGGACCAGCCAGAAGGCATGCCCTACCCCAAATAAAAAGCACTATGCCACATTTGTGTTCCCCCTCGCCTGCTCTGGTCCTGGGCTCCCCACCCCCAGAAATTCATCTCTTCTCTTTAAAGAAGCCTTGGTCCGTGTTGCTCTCCTTAATGGTGACGGTCAAAAAGTTTGAGGTCACATCAGTGACCACCACTTTCTCCAGGTTAGTCAGAGAGGGACTCCAGGACTCTTCCTCTGGGTCCCCCAGGATTCTGGCCACTGGGATCCTGGCGATGAGAGAGGGCCTTCCTCCTTGTGCCCCCATGTCCCGATATAGGCTCCCCATAGAGGCTGGGGTGCCTGAGCCAGGCCGCACCCTGGGGCCCCCTGGGTCCAGGGCCCCCTGGCCTTTGGCCTCCAGGAAAGCTGCCCTGTGCTTTATGACTCTGGCTGGAAAGGTGTCCACTGCCAGCTTGCCCGTGGCCTCGTTGGAGCTGGAGCTGTTCACACCACATTGTACCAGGTCTGAGTCTTGCCTTCGGGCCAGCTGAATCACACTGTGGCCGGCTGGAAACTTTCCTGTTCCGGAAGACGTGTCGTCCAGCTTCCTGCCTTTGAGGTATTCTCCCAGGCCGTCGCTGGCCTCCCCCAGCGGCCTCTGTGAGGGGTCCCCGAGCTCCTTCCGGGGCTTGGGACCTCGCTTCTTGGAGCTGTCCCCCGGTGAGCTGGGGGTGTCATCCAATCGGCTGGCAACCCGTTCTCGCTCCCTCTCCCGGTCCCGCTCCCGAGGGGGCTCCGCTCGGCAGGTGCCGCCGCCGCCGCCGCTCCCTGATGGAGGCAGACCCATGTTCCGAAGGCCCTCTCGGGCCCGGGAGGTGGATGCCAGCTCCTGGGGTGAGCGGCCTGGGTAGGGGATCCGAATGCCCCTGGCAGAGTCGCTTCTGAACTCGTAGGTTTTGGCCTTCGCTTTGGCCTGGGCCTGAAGAGAGAAGGTGGTGTCTAGAGGGGGCGGGGCCCTGCACCCTGCCCCTCCCCCACCCTTGACCCAGCTTCACCCTCACACCCTGGGAAGTTCTACTCTGGTGGGGAGGAAGTGGGGCTTAGGAGTCGCTTTCTGGGAGAGGGGAAGAGGATTTATCTGCAAGCAGCCTTAGCAACCAAAACACACACCCCTTGTGTCTCACTGTAGGTCCAGTGGAGATGGCTGGAGGGGGCATCAGGTCCTAGCAGTAGAGCTAAGCCCCGCCTCCAGGACCCCTTGTGTTGTCAGGGGACTCCCTCCTAGATTACAAATGAGCACCGGGTGTGAAGAAGCCCTTGGCTCACAAGCCTCAGGGTCCCTCGGCAGGATGACAGTCCGTCACTGGAGAAGCCACCCTACCTTGAGAAGGAAGGTTTTGGGTTTGGGTCCTCGCTTTTTAGGGCCGTAGAGCTCCATCTCCCGTTCCCTAGAGAAAGGAAGAAGAAAGAGGTGTGTGGTACAGAAACCCAGCAAAGCTCCAGCCCTGGCTACTCTAAGCCACACTGGGTCCTTCCCAGGGAGAGGCTGGGCTCGCCAGGGACTGTACCTTTCCTCAAAGGCTGCAAGCAGGCGAGCATCCAGAATATTCTCTTCCGGCTCCCACGTACTGTACCTAAGGGGAAATCAGGAAGAAGTGGACACGAGTCCCGGGGCAGGGAGAGGGCAGAGAAGAGGGAGTGTGCATGCAACTTTTGTGGCTGCCTTGCATTACATTACAATGTAAAAGGAAAAAAAGGGGAAGAAAGAGCCATCCGGAATAACAGTCTGGGTTGAGCCTGTATATAACCTACTTACTTCTGTGACCAGCCCTTCCATTTCACGAGGTATTCCATGCGTCCCTGCAGATGCAAAAGGGAAAAATGTGTGTGTGTATGTGTGCACGGGGGGAGGAATGCATGACAAGGCCACAAGAAATACATGCGAAAAATGCATGCATCAAATGAATGCTCGGGCCCGCTGCATCCCCTCTCCACGAAACGCTGCACAAAGTGCATGCACCGGCATTCATTCCCCCACCCCGCCCCCCACCCATGCAATCCGCGCATCGCTGCAAGTCTATGGAGAGCGCTGGGGCTCAGAGCAGCCGCCGCCGCCGCCGCCGCCGCCACGGCCGCGGCCGCTGCTGGGACCTGGGGGAAGGGAAGCTGGGCTGCAGCAGGGGGAGGGAACCCGGGCAGGAGGGGAGGGCCCGGCCGCGCCGAGGCCCGCAGCCCCGGGCACCTACTTTCCGTATGCGTCGCTTCAGGAGGGCTTCGGCCGCGAACACCCGCTCCCCCACTGCCGAGAGCTCCATGTTGACTCGCCGCTTCCCCCCTTGGCCGCTTCCAGGAGCAGAAAAGCAGCAGCCAGCGCACGACAGCCCATAATACTCTCCCGCTGACGTCAGTTCTCCTCCCTCCCCGCGCAGCTCCCGCCCCCCGCCCCCCGCCCGCGCGGCGCTCGGCTCCCTCCGCCCCCGCCCGGCGCTTCCTCCCGCCCCACGTGTTGCTAACGACGTTGCTAAAAGCCGCGCGGCCCCAGCAGTTCTCCGGGCTCTGATTGGGCGAGATCGCGGCCACGCCCCTCTCCCTTTCTCCCCCGCGTTGCTACGTGACCCGCGTTCCGATCGCCAGGGGGTGGAGTCGGAGGCCACTCCAGAGACCGGGAGGTGGGGGCCACCGGCGGAAGTGACGCGAGGGGCCGGGCGGGCCTGGCCGCTGTCAGTCTGCGAGGCTGGCAAGGGGGGGGCCGTTGCCCTCTGATCTCTCCCGGGTCCCCTCCCCCGTCTCAAGTCGTCCCTCCCGGGATTCCGCACCCCCTACAGCTCTCGCCGGGACCCCCGTCGCGGTGTCAGCCAGGCTTCGTCCCCTTGACAGACCCCCGGCCCGCCCTCCTCCCACTGCCAGCGACTTGTGCCGTCCCCTCCCCCGCCGCCCGCGCGGCACAATGCACTACGTACAGGTGCCGGGGCGCCGCGGACCGCGCCCCGAACCCCGGGACAAGAATCGCGTCCTGGTCGACCCCCGGCTCCCGGACCCCTCCCCCGCCAGCCGCACACCCTCGGTCTCCATGGCAACGCCACCCCCTCCCGGCCGTCGCCAGTCCCATCCCGCTAACAAATCAATGTGCCTGCTCGGCGTCTGCAGACGCGCAGTCGCCCACCCTGCGGGCCCTGCGAGCCGCGCTGGCCCGATCGCTCCCCAGGGCTCGGAAGCCGATCCAACCCACCGGTGTCGCCGGAGCCCTGCCTGGACTGAGCCTTCGCGGGAGGGGGCGCGTGTCTACTTGTCCCTCCCACCCCCAAGCTGTCCGGGACACACGGAGCCACCTGCCTCTGCCCTAGCCGCCGTCGTCGGAGCGCACGGGCCCGGAGAGTGGTCCACCGCCGGCTACGCCTGTCCCCGCCTGGCCTGGGTGTGTTTAAGGCGCAGAAGACCACCAACGCAGAACTGAAAGTTGGCTAGTTTGGGGTGCTCTATGGAAGCCTCCTGCTTTCCCCAGACATGGTGGCCAATTAGGGCGCTTCCTGTCTCGGCTCTTCTGTATGCACGCGGAGAACAAACGGGCCAAAAAACTCGGCATGGAAGTTGGGGGGCGTCTCGGGGGTTCTGTGCGGCCTTCGGGAGAGGGTCTGGCTTGCGTGGTTGACGGGTCCGGAGTAGGGGAGAAGGAGGATCGCGCGGCATCTGTCTCCGTCCCGCACACGAGTGCGGGCACCCGTCATTCTCCGCTAGCCCGGCTCTCTGTGACCCCAGGCTAGGGGTAGGGGGGACGGGCCGCCGCAGTCGGGGCACAGCTATCCCCCACCCTTCTTTCATCGCCCGAGCGCCTGACCACATGCGCTCAGCTCCTTGGAACCCACGATTTAGTTAAATCGCTTTGGTCAACTTGACTGGAAGCGGTTTTCCGCGGCCAGGGTTGGGATGGAAGAAAGGAAGGGGGCAGAGAGACAGAAGAGGAAGAACGATAAAGACCGGGAAGCGGCGAGCCAAGGCGTCTGGTTCGAAGGGCAGGAAGCCCAGAAAGCCCAGAGCGGAAAACCGGCCTCCCGTCCAAAGCGAGGTGCGCCCAGCGGGCGCGGCGCGGTCCTCCCTCCGCTGGGCTCACTCGCTCCTGGGATCGCGGGTTCCAGTTTTTGGCCTGACTCCCAGACTTTACAAGGTGGGCGTGAGGTGAACTGCCCCAACTCCCTGGTTCGTAAGGAACAGCGCGTCCACGATGCCCAGTCGCCCTAGCGACCCGCGCCCGCCGCCTGCGAGAGGTCGCCGTCGGCTGCGTCCTTAATCATAAAAAGTCGTCCCCGGTAACAAATAGTTTCGTCGGCCGGTGCCAGCGATGCAGCTGTTTCTGTTTAAGCTTAAATACTTTCCAACAGTTTGGGCAGTAAAAATAAAGTCGGCCTCAGCCGCCTGTAAGTGTCTGGTTTCCCCTCCCAGAGAAAGCCCACCCCAGGCCAGGGCCCGGGTCGCTCCGCTCGCCCCGCCTGCGGGCTCTTGGAATCCGCTGCCCGCCGCGGGCGCTGGGCGATGGAGGTCGGGCCACCTGGAGCCCAGCGTCCGCCGCAGCTCACCGGCCGGCGGCAGGGCCACGGACGAGGAGGGAGGGAGCTGCGCTGAGCTGTGGGGGTGGAAGTGGTTCGTTCCCCTCCCTACACACTCTTCTGTCACTTCTCCCACCTTTGGGAAGTTCACCCACCCCTCCCCAGAACAGCGACGGTTTCCCCTCGGCTGCGCCCGCCCTTCTACCTTTTATGATCCTGGGGTTTGTCGGAGCCCCGGGGAGCCGCGTGTGGTTTCAGTTTCAGGCAGAAAAATCTTAGTTTTTCTTGGTCACTATTCTCCTTCCTGCTTTCCTTCCTTCCCTCGCTCCTTTCCTGTTACTTCCCATCCTTCCTTCTCCCCCCTTTCTTTCCTTCCCTCCTGCCTTCAATCTGTCCTTCTTTCACTCCTTTCTTCTACCTGTCCTTCCCTTCTTTTCTGCCTTCCCTCACACCCTCCTTCCTTTTCCCATCTGCTTATCCGCCCTTCTTTAATAGCCCAGGAAGTTCGGCCGGAGGATGGCAAGCCCAGGGACTGCCAGGCACAATTGCCTTCTTGGAAGGGGCATTTGATGCTCTCTCGCGCGCTCTCTCTCTCTCTCTCTCTCTCTCTCTCTCTCTCTCTCTCTCTCTCTCTCTCGCATGTATGGTTGATGGCAATTCTTTCCTAGCACCTGTGCAGGGTAAGCCTGGGAAAGGTCTGGGATTGAAACGGAAGGGGATTCCTGGGGAGCCCACTGCAGCATTGGAACTCCATTCACAAGTGAAAGAGACTAACTAGAGGATGCCTGGATCTGAGAGTATTCAGTACTGGGGAGGAAGATTGTGTTAGATGGGATGGCTGTCACCTTGCCGGGTGACTCTGCTCTCTGGAGAGAGAGAGAGAGAGAGAGAGAGAGAGAGAGAGAGAGAGAGAGAGAGAGAGAGAGAGAAACAGGGTTACAGAGATGTAACTGGACGCCGCAGTTGGAAATGAGAGAAGTTGCAGTCTGTGGAATGGATTTATAGTTTCATCTCCTAGTCTGATTTGGTGGACCTGCGGGGCAGGGGGAGGGGATGCCTGAGTGTGTCCAGAGGTGGGCATCAGCATAATCGATGCAGCTGAGTTTTGGGGCGGGTCAGCTGGTGGTGATGTCCCAGGAAGCTAGGGGAGGAGGATTCCTGCTGTCCGCCCTTCTGACTGAGCCTTTTGCCCACCAGCTCAGCTCTGCAGACCTCTTCTCAGGGGCTTTCCTTTTTCCAAGCTAGCTAGTTAACTCTTCCCACGTGCACCTCCCTGGAGTAAACAAAACAGTTTCAAAGAACAAGAATGTGCAGCTGCTCTTAATCCCGCTTCTAGGCAGTGGCGGCTGCCAGGCTGCCAGGTTTGCTTGCGCGGCCTCTGCAGTAAATAAGGTAACAGCTTCCTATTACTTTAGCCCATATGGCTACAATTTGAGTATCTTTGGAGACAGTGCTGGTGTAGTGTGTGTGGAGGGGGGAGTGAAAGTGGAAATCAAACGCTCTTAGACCGTATTTGTATGAAGGACATTGATAACAGCAATTCTCCTAACAGCCTTCCTCTCCGGAGATATCCATCCCTTTGTTTACAGAAATTCTGGTTGGAGACACCTGCTTCCAGAACCGCCGTGTTGAGTCTCATTCTTCACGGGCTCAGGAGAGCCAGGTTGTGGACTAGCGACTGCTTTTCCCCAACCAAGAACTCCAACTTGCCGCTGGGGGTCTGCCTGCCCCAGCCTCTCTCACCCCAGCCTTCCAAGTTCCGGGAAGCCACTTGGAGACTGACCCCTACTGCAGGCCTTCCTCTGGGGCCACTTGGGCCTGGATGTGCCGCCTGTCCACCATCCTCCTGGGAGGGAAGCTAGAGGGGGCGGGCCGTGCGGGGCGGGGCACTCTGCTCCTCGGTCGGCCTGCCTGGCCAGCAAGCCCCAGCGCGTCCCCTAGCTCCAGGCGGAGGCCAGGCCTCTGCTAGTTCTTTGGGAGCGTTTCAACCGCGCGGCTTGGCGGGTGTAGGACCTGCCCAATCTTGGCCGTGCTGGCCGGCGGATCTGGAGCCACGAAGTGAGCAGGCGGTTGCGAGGCGGTTCCGAGGTGGCTGAGTGGGCCGCCGCCTCTAGTGCAGCAGCCCTGCCCCGTGGCTGACCTCCTACCGCCCGCCAGCACTTGTGTCTCATCCATGCCCCAGTCAGGGATGGACACTGCCAAAAAAGTGCCAAGTGACCCGATGCTCTGGACAGGTCCAAAGACTCAGCCTGGGCAGGTTAGCAGGTGTGACTGGAAGCTAGACTTCCCGGGGTTTTTAGGGGTGGTTCCCAATGCCCGGAGCAAGAGTGCTTTCTTTCTTTCTTTCTTTCTTTCTTTCTTTCTTTCTTTCTTTCTTTCTTTCTTTCTTTCTTTCTTTCTTTCTTTCTTTCTTTCTTTCTTTCTTTTTCTTTCTTCTTTTCTTTCTCTTTCTTTCTTTCTCTCTCTCTCTCCCTCCCTCCCTTTCTCTCCCTCCCTCCCTCTCTTTCTTTCTTTTTTTCTTTCCTTCCTTTCTTCTCTTTCTCTTCTTTCTTTCCTGTCTCCTGGTCTCCTTCTTAGTAATAGCAGTGCCAGAAGACAGGAGGACCACGAGTCTGCATACACCAGCGGTCAGGCGACCTTTCACTCCTGTCCCTTTAACTTCAGGACCCAGAGCCAGCCCCTTACTTACTTGCCCTCAGGGAGGAAAATATCCCACATTAAGCCTATCTATCGAACACTTGCTGTGTACCCCTAACCTTTGGAATTCACATGACCCATTTAATGGGAGATGGAGACATATTGGGGCCAAGCGATTTGCCTCTTGCACACAAGCAATTCACCTGGAAACGCCTAAGGTGGGCGGTCCACACTGCATGACACATGGGGGCTTGGAGCCCTCCTGATACTTCAGTTTAAGGAAAGACTTGGAGGTGAAAGGACTTTGAAAAGGTCTTGGAAGGGCCCTGGTTGGGAGCATGGGGACATCGGGCTGAAACTAGAAGAAAGGATTTTAGGAGCTGGAAGCTAAATGTGGATGGAAACCTTTGCTTTCTTTTTATTTGCGGTAACTGTGGGCTCCGGGACTTGTTTTGGATTCAAATCCCCCAGTTAGCTGTCATGCCTGTGCGTGAGGGCTTCCTGCATTTTGAGAGTTAGTTTTGATCCTGCTATATAGCTCAGACTTGAACTGATGGATGATCCCCCCTCCCCCGCTTTCTCAATGCCAGCATAACCAGTGTGTACCCCCCTCACTACTTAGCAGCAGCATACTCATCCCCAGGGTTCACAGGACTGCCAAGTGAGAAAAGTGGGAGCCATCACCCTATCAGGCATGTGCAAAGGCACACGTCTTCGTGACTGCCCTTGCTGTAGCCCCGTCCTAGCAAGCAGCACAGGCTAGCATAACCCCGCGGCTCTCTCTGGGTTTGGGTGATTCCGTCCCCCCTCCCCCGTCCCGCACCCCGACGCTAAGTTAGTGTCCAGTTTTCAGCGAGTGTCGCCCACGGAGAAAAAACTGGGCCCATAGCTCTTGAGGAGCAGGCTAGGGGTGTCTCCGTTGGAGGGACGGTGGCTAGCCGGTGAAACGCACCTGAATGGGGCGCCGGAGCTCGTGCACAGTGCTTGATCCACACGCATGCGCGCGTGGACGGACCCCCCCCATCTCCTCCTCAGCCCTTTTCGGGAAAACTAGCGGTCGTCGGTTACGAAAGCCGACCGTGGGATCCCCGAGGTGTTCTCGGGGTGCAGGGGGGCGGCCCCCAGATGGGAGGGGGAGTCGAGTGGCCGCGCCCCCACCCGTCTCCAGGGAAGGGCTGCTTGAGGTCGGAGGCTGTACAGTGTCTTCCAACCGCCCGGGGGAAAGGGGGTTAGTCGGGACCCGCTGAGCGCGGCTCGGGAAGGACCGCGAGGCGAGAGAGCTGCTTGGGGCAGGTGGGATCTCTGGGGGCCTAGGTGGAGTCGGGGGGTTTGGGCCCCGTCTGAAGCCAGCCAGGTGTCCAAAGCCTCCGTCCCTCACCTGTCGCGTGGGCTCTTCGGCCGCCCCTGAGCTGGCTCGGACCATTCAACTGGTCAGCAGCAATCAGTGCTCAAGATGCCCCGCGTGTTCGCTGACCCCGATTCTCACCGCGCTCCGTCAGCCTCGCTCCAAGTATGCGGCACAATCTAGGCGCGCCCTCTTTCCCAAATGATGGTGACCATCCGGGTGTGCGAGGGGGAGCACCCACCGTCCCGTGGGAGAATCCAGGGTCGGTGGACCGGAGAGAGATTGTGGCCAGAATGCAATCCAGTCGCCTGGACCTGTCCTCTCCCCAACCCAGCTGTGCCAGGTGGGCACTTTGGCGGCCCACGTACACGTGGGTCACGGCAGCCCGACCTCCCACCCCGACGTTGAGACCCCACACAAGGCTGGGGGGAGGGGATGCCTCGGCACGTCCAGGTCACTTCTCGCTCCCACTCCCGCCCCCAAGCGGAAGGAATTGAAGTGGCTGTGCCGCCACTGCCAAGACGGCGTTCAGGACTCTCGGCCCCAGAGTGTCGGGGTGAGAGGAGAGTGTAGCTGACCCTTCCAGAGCCCCCCAACCGAGTGGCCATTCGGGGAAGCACTCGTAGGCTGAGGCGAGGCCGGACGTCCCCTAGAACTTGGGGATCGGTGGTTTCCGGGGATCAGTTTCCCCCGGAAGTAGATGAGGCTGGGTCCGAGCTGCCGGTGGCCAGTGGAGTCCACCAAGAAAAACACAACGAAGCTCCCGAGGGCCTGGGCTTCTCGCCCCAAACTTGGTCACACTTCGGTGCCCTACGCACCGGTGGGCACTTTTCTCAGTCGTGGTCCCCAGGAGAGGAGCTTTCGGAGGAGCGCCCGGGACCGCAGGGCGTCGAGGTGGCCGGGCCGGGCGCTCCGGAGCTCCGCGCACACCCAGACGCTGGGCGCTGCGGGTTCCAGGACGGCGGGGAGGCGCGGGGTCAGCGACCGCCAGCAACCGGCGAGCGTGGCAGGCTGCGGGCGGGAGCCCCGCGCTACCCGGCCGCTTGCGGGGGGTGCGGGGACTCCTGGGGTCCACTTCCCGGCTCTCCCCAAGGAAATCCAATTCAGGGAGTGCGGTACCGTATTTACCCGCACAACCTCGTCCTCTGACATTTTGCACTCCCGAAGTTGGGGCAGCTTTACTAGTACTAACCTCTGGGCTGTCGCCCGCGCCTACCCGCAGCGTCCAGTTCCCAAGAGAGCCCAACTCCCTGATTTGCATAATAATGGCTTATCTGAAACAACAATAATAAGCCGAAATTAATTTTTCCTTCGTCTCACCCTCAAGATTCTGAAAACAAGTGTAAAACTAATGAAATAAAATAAAAGGCTGATTTTGTCGACGGCGGCCAGCTCTTGGCTAGAACTGGTGAGAAAGAAAATTTACGCTCATCAGTCAAACTGCTTCTGCGGTTTTTCTAATTTCAGCCTTAAAGTTTAGCTACTTTGTGGGTGACCAGGAGAAGACAAGAGCCATTGCGGGGGTTCCCTGTGGCGCATCCACAGGCATCCAAAGACGGGGGTCCCTGTATGGTGTGGATGGGGGTGTTAGAGACTGACCTTAAATGGAATGTGGCTGGGTGGGGAAGCACAGACCTGGCTTCATAAGGTTCTAGAAGGTTCCTGCGACCTGGTCCTTGACACCTGGTTGACTTTCCTCCCTGAGCTGGGTTCCCCGTGGGCAGTTTCGGAAGAGCGCTTCTCTAGGTGGGGGGCATGGTCCACTGTGTCAACTAAAATCGTTGGATCCAAAGTAGAATAAAAGAATGTATAAGTGGATGGGGGCGTCACAGAAGTAAACATCTTTTACCCATTAAACATCTTCTTGATCTTTCTTAATATGAAGGGTGGGATGGACAAATCCCCAAACATGTAAATGAATTCAGAGCAGAACTGTAACCCGCAACCACTTTTAGAAGCTTCGGGACCCAAGGGGACACCCCTGCAGAACTCGTGTTGTGTCCAGCCGCTTTCTTCTCTCTGAGGGTGGGAAGGGTGGGATCCATCCGCGTCCAGCAGCCCCTGTCTCCACTGAAAAGATGTGAGTGTCGCATCTAGTAAAGGAAGCAACCATAGCTCAGGCTCAAAACCAAGAAGCTCGAGCTAACCGTGAAGTTACTTTTAAATTTGCCAGAAAGGAATAACTGCTGGGTGGGGTGTCCTGTGGGATGAAAGGGTAGGTTTGAGGGGGACAGGCCGAGGGTCTCAGTCCCACCTGGAGAACTGGTCCTGTGGAGAAAAATAAGCACACAGACATCTTGCAGGGAGTAAGGAAGTGGGGTGTCCCCGAAGAGACAGGGAGCTGTCACCCAGGCCTCCCTCCCTCTCCTTCCTTTTTACTCTTTATTTCTGAGATTATCTCTACGGTGATTTCTTTACGCCTGCTCAGCTGATCAAGTATTTTCAGTTTACTGGAGATGAAAGAAAGAGAGGAGGAGAAGAAAAGGGGAGAGGGGAAGAGGAGGGGAGGAAGAGCAGAGAACCACTATGGTGGGGGGTGTTATCCTCTAGAGGGACACTATGGAAGAGCCAAGCAAACATTCGAAGCCTCGCTCATCTTGTCCTAGCAGAAAACTCGGGTGCATTGAGATTCCAGCCCCCCCTCTCTTCAGGACTACAGTTTTTCTCTCCTGGAGCTGGGGGGAGTGGGGATTCACAGCAGAACCGTGGGGTGCGAGAGTCCCGCAGCGCCCTCGGCTCCCCCGCAGAAGCTCCCCAGCCGACCACACCCTCTGGGAGCCGCCCTCCCTGCCTATGTGTGGACCGCCACTCTAGTCAACAGGGCTGAACCCATTGTTTCGTTCGCCCAGAAGTAGGACCACCTGAGATCCAGCCCTAGGGGAGGAAAGAGCAGCCCCTCGGGGACAGAGAAACTGCCAGCTCCTTCCCTCGCCAGGGGGCTGTAGGGGCTTCAGCCTCTATCTCCAATGGACAGCTTCCCAGCCGACCCAGCAAGAGTGCCGGACCTCCTTTCAGGGGTCAGGAACTTCTCTGAGCAAATCCCCGAGCCTGGTCAGGTAAAAAAAAGTTCACGCGCTACTTTGCACGAGTCCGGTCGTTGGCTCTCTCGGGTTGGTCAGGATAAACATCGGTTGCCAGAGGGGGGATTTGGCTGGGTTTTAAAGATGTCCTATCTTGGGAAGAAGCACCCAGAAGCCAGCCAGGGAGTAGGGTAAAATCCCAGGCATCCCATTTCCAATGTGAGCAGCAGTGCAGGGGGAGGGGCGGCTGAGGAAAGACCCTGGTTTGGTGCCCCTCCAACTCTGCAGGCTAACCTGAGTGCCCTCCCAGCTCCTCCGCTGAAGGCTGCCAGCTCCTTGCAGAGATGGGGTTCAGAGCTCAGCGGAATGTGGGAGGCACCTCTGCTGCCCACACTGTCCGGAGCGAGCAGGCTCTTTTTCAGTCCTTTGCTGTGATGGGCATCCGCCACGGTGCATGTCCCGGGAACCGGCACTCCACAACATGACATACACATCTTCAGTCTTTCAAGTGGAAGGCAAGGGTCCCACACTAGCTGTCTTCAAGCACCGCAATGTGTCTTTGGGCTTAAATACCCCTTTCCTTGGAAGGAAGTGAAAGAACTGTTGGGCAGTTTCTAGGATGCTCTGGGAAATGAGGTAGGGGTCGGGCCAGGAAGGTGATTGGACACCCACCAACATAGCACAACATGGCAGCCAGCGGAGCCTCGGGAGAGTACTGAGTGCCTTGTGGCTGTCTGTATCCCCAACACCTGGCATCCAGGCTGGCACAAGAGGGCGTGCCAGAAAGGATGGTTGTGGCTCCCGGTCTCCCAGAGAGTGCTTGTTCCTCTTCATTTTGAGCCTGTGCCGGTGTTTCTCGGCTTTTAGTCTTCTCGTGCAGAGAGAGCGTGAAGGCCACTTTAAGGAGGAAGAGATGGACACAGAGGGTACTTGCCGATGACCATCTCAAGCCGAGGAACAGGGCTTGACCTAAATCTGTCACCTTAGAAATGGAGGGGCGTGAAGGGAAAGGGTCAGTGTCCTATCGATACTGGAGTGGTCTGGGATGACAAAGCTCCCTGTACCCTCTTTTCCACGGCTGCCTAGGGGAGCACTCACTAAGATCAGCAAAGATGTGTTCCAAGCGCTGTCAGTCACTGTAAGTCTCCAGATACGACTCAGAGGACCCAGCATACCGCAGCCACACGGACAGACGCCTTGCTTGGGCCACTGCTGACATCCAGGGCATTTTCTTCCACACCCGGTGCTTTGGGCAAATCACTTTCTTTCCTGTTCTGATTTCTCCCAGTAAAGTGGAGCAGTCAGTCTTGGAGCAGCTCGTGTGGTCTCCATGTTGCATCCTGGGATCACCAGGCAAGTTTACTGGTATTTTGATACCACTCCGTGGCAGGTGAATATTAACCACAAATAAGCATGCCTACAATAATTGCACACGGGAACCCTGAAGTTCCCACATGCCAGGGACAGAACCAGCAGCAGATTTCAGTTCCAGCTGCTGCAAGCACGAGAACCAGCTCCTTACAGCTACCGAACATCAAGCTAGAGGATTCCTGGGAGGCAAGAGAAGAATCCAGGAGATAGTCCTAAGTGGCCACGCTAGATGCATGCCCCTCAGAGGACAAGCCGGAGCGTGGTCCTGCAGCCCGCAGCTCCAGGGCGCCGTCTGGGAAGCAGCTCGGACTAATTCCAGGTACATGCTATAGGTGGCATCCTGCTACTGGAAATGGCCTCCTCGGAGGGCGCGGCTCCCTTCCGAGCATCTCCAGGCAGCGGGCAGCAGAGGCCAGGGCATAGTGGGGCACTGAGGGATACCTGCGGGGTCACCAGGGTGTGTGCACACGGTAGGGGGGTGCACGGGATGGGGAGAGTGACAGTGCTCTGTATCTCCAACAAAGTGGCTTCACCCAGACGATGTGCCCATGAGGCCTGGAGATTATTCCAGAAGTGCCTTCTGCCTGCAGTCCACAGTGGGAGGGACAGACCTCAGCCAGCACTCGCTGGGGGCAAGGGCTGCGCAGGCTTCATGGGGGTCTTCAGCAGCATGTGTCTTGAGAGTATTCATGTATTGGGTCAGTGAATGGGGGGCCACCTGAGCCCACCATAGGACCTGTTAGCCAAATGCAACCCTTGGACACCCTGGTTAGGGGCCCTTCGCACTGCCCATACCCTTCTTCAGTGGACAAGGGGGTCAACCAAGAGGGGGAAGAAAGCAAACGGAGTTTTCCAGAGAAGCAGTACCAAGGGCTACACAGGCTCCGGTGCGGATCCTGAGTAGCAGAGGGTCTGCCTGGACCGGCTGCCTTGCTGGCTGACACCATGTCTCTTCACCCCTCGTGCCCAGGAAGCTCATCACCAGGGGCAGACTGGCCTCCCAGTAACCAGGAAGAGAGGTGTGGCAGCGACACCCTGGGTTCTCCCTTACACTGCCTGCCTGGCTCGGGCACTGCCCAGCTCCTGGGCACCAAGGTGCTCAAGGCTCAGCTTCTCAACCTAGCAATACGAATAGCCCCTGCCCTTGTGCCTGGGTCAGGCGCCTTAGTCAGGCCTGGAGCCCAGGGCTAGATGAAATGGATGCTGGGTCTCAGATGTCCGAGGTTGAGACCTGAACCCTCAAATCCGGAACCGGATCCTCCTCTTCCCGTGGCATTTGATTGGGTTTCCCGGGATCTGCAGCCTTTCCTTAAATTCGGTTCAGATTCTCACTTTAAACAAAAGCAATTAGATTTCAATCCTGGTTCTTTTCCATCTGCACCTCGGAAACCGGGTGGGGGAGGGAAAGCAGGCAGGCAGGAGGGGGCGCCTGCGGGTGACACCTTCGACTGCCACAGCTGGCCGGGCTGCCATAGAGCTGGCCACATCTGGCCGGGCGTGGTGGCCACCGCGGCCCTCTCTCCGCCGGCTCCCGAGGCCTGCAGGCCGCAGCCGCCCGGCGGCGCACTCATCGATCGGCCGGACCGCGGCCGCGAGCGGAGAACAAGGTATAGCCTGTATTTAGGTTCCTGCCCTTATATGGCGATGTGCACGAGCGCCCGCCGAGCGGCCGCACCATATAAGGACACGCGGCGGGCGCCGGGCTGAGCTGGTGCGCGCTCATTGGCCCGCGCGTCTCTCGGCAACCGGGCTCTCACGAGTGGAAAAGAGCCAGCCGCCCCCGCCCGCTCCCCGCCCCGTCCCATTCTTTCTCCCCTGGCATCCCCGCCTCCCGCCTCGGTACCCCCTTTCCTTGCCTACCCCCCATTTTTGCCGGCATTCTCGCCCCAATTTTTCTTCCCGAGACCATTCCCCTCCCCCTCTCTTTGCCATTCCCCTGCCGGTGACTGTTCCGCCTGTCTCCATCTCCCCCCTTTTGCTCACATTCCCATCCCACGCACCCCCCTCCCCAAACCCAGTGAGCAACGCGGATGAGCGAGAAGGCCCGGATGCGGGAGGAGAGCTGGCGCGCGCACGTGTGCGTGTGCACGCGCGGGTGTGTGTGTGCATGTGTGCGGTTGTGTGTGTGCGCTGCGGCAGATAGCTGCTGCAGCATCAGGTCCACTCACGCACATACGCACGGGACTCTGGGAACCGTCCGAGCCCCCCTCCACAGCCCTCCCCCCCCCGTTAATCAGAGCAATTAGCTGCAGAGAAAAGCGCTTGCGGGGCTAGAGTGTGCAAAACCTCTGCGCCAGTAGGTACCACCAAATTAACATCTCCCAGGGTGTCCCTTCGGGCTGGATTTCTGAACGCAATCATGATAATGATTAATCGATGTCTCATTTAAAGGTTACTTTAAAAACCTGCCAATTGTTGAGGGGGGAAGAAGAAAAGCAACCCTGGGGACAGGGAGAAAAAGCGTACTAGCAGAGGAACTCAGGGGTTTTCAAGCATAAGGCGAGGGGGCAAGGATGGTGGCGGGATGCAGGTCTAGTGCCCAGTGCTGGGCCCACCGCATGAGAAGGCGTCATTATCTCGCTAGCCCCCCGGGCATGAGATTTCCAATCACCTTCTACTCGGGCGGAAAAGGCACCGTGATCCAAGGGCGCCTCGCCCCCTCCCCCACGGGTAGAAGCGCGCGCACGCGCACACACGTACAGGTGTCCGGCTGACCCCTCCCGGGGCGGTCGCTCGTGCTATGACCTGTGTTCTGACGCTACGGTCGCCTCCCTCGGGGACTCTCTCCTGTCCCAAGGGCACCCAAAGGTGACAACTAAGACAATGGGCGCTCTGGTACCCTAGAGACCTTCGATGACCGAGCTCGCCTCTGGGGATGCCGCGTCCTCCGAGAGCCGCCCCGCGATGCCCCCTGCTGGGCAGCCTGAGCCGGGCGCGCGGTCCAGGTGGAGTGGGAGGGAGGTCTTCGGGTGAGGCCAGGATGGGGGATGGGGAGACCTGCAGGACCTCCTCTTGGTGGTCTTAAGATTCTTCTCAGTTCTCAGCCTTATTCCCTTCAAATGTGAAATTCCTAACCTGGCGTCTCCCTAAGGTGGCTGCGGAGTGGGCACTTCCAGGGAACGTGGGTGCGAAATTGGACAGGGCGCTGCCTGCTGGATCGAGTTAGCTTCCGTGGCGACCCCCTCGCCACGGAAAGGAAGGAAGCGCTGCGGCTGGGGCCGCCTCTGGTGCCAGCACGTAGACCTGCCTGACCTTGATGGAGATTTGCCGCCTCTGTGCTTTGCCTAGCAGAAAGCAGCCTTCGTGTTGAGGAGCGACTGGGGTTGCTTCAGCGCAGGGGGTCTGCGGCCAACGCCGGATCTCTGCCATGGAGAGAGGAGGATTTCTGGAATCCCGTGGAATGCACCCTCTGGGTGCCCCAGCACATAACCCACCCCAAACCATGCTGCCTAAACCCATTTACAAGGACGCTTAATATTGAACACCTGACCCGAGGGTCGGTGTACTCAAGCTCGTGGGCATCTTCACCGGTCGTGGGGAGGTGGGGGGCGGAGCCCAGATGTTCTCCGACTTCTTTAAGTCGCTTCTCTACTCTGAAGCCCCAGGCGTATGTGGAACTCCCTGTCGCTAATCTATGGATTCTGGGTCTGACTCCTTCCGTCTTATTCTTGGAATCTGAATTTCCTAGTCACTGCTGGTGAAGTCGTCGGAAGTAGGGAAGGCGGTTGGAAGGAAGGCTAACCGAAGAAACGTGCAGTTAGGGGAAAATAAAGCACAAACCTACTCCTGTCCTGTGGCGGGCCAGCCAGTGTCTTGGTGGTGTGAGAGCATTTCTTCGGGTTGTGGGAAGAGGGGACTACAGATCTGCAAGGCTAGGTCCAGGGGTCTCATCTCAGAAGCCCAACCATACCCACGGGTCCTCTGTTTACACTTTTCGTTTATTCCTCAGCGATCCTGTCCTGAGGTTCTTGGGGGCAATCTTCTTTCTACCTGTCCTCTGCGCACCCTTCGACCCTACCCTGAAGCTGCGCCGGGGGTCAGCTCTCCAGCTCGCCGGGTACAAAACCTCCCCGAGCTTTGGGCTCCCCTCGCAGCGGGGAGCGGGGCCCTTGAACCTGGCTGTCCACGAGCGGCGGGGTGACGGAAGGCACCTCGGCGCCTGCGGCTGCCTGTGGGACCCAGGCGGCGGGGTTCGGGAGTGGCTGCCCGCAGCGAGGAGGGTGGGCGCCGGGCACCTGCTGAGCTGCCGGCGTGGCTGCAGTTCATGGCGCCCGAAGATCCACCCGGATCTCCTCGGCTGAGTTCCGGGCTCGGTCGTTCTGTAGTCTGCAGGCATACAGCTTCGTGCTAGTTATCATTACTATTATTAATTATTATTATTATTGCTTCCTGCGGGCAGCAGCTCCGCTAGCCAGTCCTCTCGAAAGCCGGGGACGCGCGGGGTGGGGGCTGCGATCTAGTTGGGTGGGACGCTAGAGGTCACCGAGGTCAATACCTCATTAGCTTCTTCCCCCACTCGGGCTCCGCGACCTCGCGGGCGCGCTGGGCATGTGGGCTGGGGGTGGGGACGGGCTGGGGGTGCCCTTTCCGCGCGCTCCCCACCCTCTCGCGGGCAGGTAACGGCCCCTCCCCCTCCCGCCCTCCCCCGCTGCGGCCCCCGCGCCCGGGAGCGGGCGAGGGTCGCGGCTGGCGGCGAGTCCCGGGCAGGGGCAGGGGCAGGGGAGCGAGGCGCGGGGGACCGCGGCGCCCCCCGCCCGTGGCAGCGTGGCGGCTGGCGCCGCTTTGGCAGCCATTTTCTGCAGCTGCCGCGGTCCGGGCTGCGCGCAGCGAGGCGCGGGCGGCCGCCGCGGGGCCCGGCCAGGGGCGATGGGCGCTGGATCGCGGCAGGGGGGCGGCCGGACCTCCGGGCGACCCTGGCCAAAGTGCCCGCCCCGGCCGAGGCGCGGGCAGGGCTGGGCGGCTGCGCGTGGCAAGCGCCTGCGATCCCACCCTTTCCCCGCCATCTTGTACCCCGGCTGGCGCCTTCCCAAAGCCGAGCTACGCAGACAAAGCCGCTGCGGGCCGGCGGGGGCCCCTACAGCCCACCCGGGCAGGGCGGCCCAGGGGCCCCGGAGCCCACACCCTCTCGTGGGGGCGGGCGGGCCCCTGCCTCAGGGAGACTCCGCGCGCTATAGCTCCTTGCGCAGTCCCCGAGGTCGGCGGGGACTCCTCCTTCCACACCAGCTCGCCCATCTGGATCTGCACCCTAGACTCAGCCCACCCGGGGGACGGGAGAGGGGGATCCAGTGACTCAGCGGACTGCAGGATCGGACAGTCTGAGAGCTACGGTTCTTCGCGGTTGACAGGGCTGAGAGGGTCTTTGGTCCCGGAGTCTTTAACAGTCCGTTGTAGTAGCAAACTCGTCCCCGTTTTCTCGATCTACGAGCCTTTAAGAGGATCGTAGAAGAGGCGGGTCTCACGACCCCCCCCCCAGCCCTGCTCGCAAGCCCCCGCAGACCTAGGGAATTCGGCACTTCTTTATCTGGGATGATATTATTGTTGCCTCCGACTGCTCGGCCCCTGCCCGACACCCAATCACAGCAGCTCCAGATCTAGAATCGGTGGTGGTGGGAGGCATGAGAGACCCCTGCCCTAGTCTAGAAACCTACAAGAACCCGTCGCCTGCCTGCCCTATGGACCAATGTCCGAGCTACTCCTGGGCAGGGAATTTGCTCCCCAAATTCCATTTTCCTGTCTCCCAGTCCCCAGCGCCTGGTAGTTCCCAGGGTTCCCAACACTCCGTTGGACTTCCGGACTCCAGTATCGCGGGGAGCACGTGGACATCGACTCTGGTTCCTACCTCGTTAACCCCCAGGAGGCCCCCCATCCACCTAGGCGCTCCACCGTGTCCAGTGCGGGGGTGGGGGTGGGGGGACAGTGACAAGAGAAAACCAAGGCTGGAAAGAAGAGGTTCTACGTGACTGGTGTGCGGTCATTGGGCAGATTCAGGCAGAGCTGGCTCCTATCCACCCGCCCCACTCCAAAGATTGAGAAGAGGAGACTTGGTCAAGGGATCCAGGCCACCGGGCCAAGAACTCCTGGCCCACATTGCCGAGTCCGGTGGGAGGAGACTGCACTCAACTGGGTGGGGGTGGCCGACTGGCCCAACTTGGAAAGATGGGTCCCCCCCCAAACCTGCCTTCTCCCCTCCAAGCACCCTGCGGTGACCTATCTCGTCACCCGCGGGGTTCTAGTCCTCCCCACAATGCCTGCAAGCCCGCGTGGATTTCCAGCAGGGAAACCAGTCTGACCACTTTGCCCATTTCCCAAGCCTCAAAGACGACGGGCAGGCGGCAGATTTCTAGGGTGGGGTGAGTGGAGCTGTCCTCAGCTGCCCGCGGAATGGGTCTGTTGAGAAGCGAAGAGCTGGTGGGGCCTAGGACCGTCCCCACTTCACGAAAACCAATGATGCTCTGCACGACTTCCAACCTGGGTGGGCTCCCACCGGTTGCAAAGCGTAAATCCTTGGGTATCTCCTGCGCACCTGCGGAGGCACGGGCTGCCCGCGGGCGCCTAAGGTGGGCCGGGTCACTGCGCCCAGTCCAGGGTGGAGCGACAGACCATCTCGAGACTCGCCCGCCAAGGCTGCATGGGCTCATCGTGTCTTAATAAGACCGCGGGCCTCGAGGGGACCGCGGATTGCAGAGGCAGAAAACAAGCTGTTGTGGACACCGCGTGGTGGAAGGCTGGGGAGGCATCTGTCCTCGCGGCCCCCAGGAACATGTGTTTGGAAGACCCCCAAGCAAGGCTGCGCTGTAAGGAAGCAACTGAGCCTTCACGTTGTCCAGGAGGTTCCTGTCGGCAGGACCACGGGCCCCCCTTTCCGGGCGTGCGGAGCTGCTCGGGTCACACCCACGCCAGGTGACCGGGCGCTCCGCCCTCCCGCGCGTGGCGCGGCGTGGCGGTGGACTGCAATCTCCACCAGGTGGGGAGCTGGCGGCGTCGTGCGGGTCTGCGCCATGGCGCCACCAGGGTGAGGAAGGAGCATGGCCTGACGCCAGCGTCGCCCAGGCTGGAGCCGGGGCGCGGAGGACAGGCAGGCGCGCCCAGAGGAGGGGCGCCATTCTCTCTGGCTCTGTCCCGCGGTCCCGCCGACTCCCAGGACCCCTTTGGGACAAGCGGGAGCAGTCTTGCGGAGCGAGTCGGTGGGGCCGGGTGCAACCTCGGGGGACTCGTTCCTCTTCTCAACCCCCATCTCCCAATTGTGGGGGCGAGCGGAAGACAGTGGGTGGGTTTCCCATCCTGGCTTTCCTCCAAATAAATAAACCTGCAGAGGGGTTTATTCCTTCCAGGTTAGAGTAAAAAACTCACGAGCACAACGGGGCGGGGCATAGAGAAGGAAAACCTAGGTCGCGTTTGCTGTGTGCTTGCTTGGTAGTCTGGTCTTCTGAGAGTGATGGGTGAACCGGGATGGAGCCAGACGGGGAGAGGAGGGCGAGGGTCACGTGCCCACGCGGCCTGAGGTGCAGGGGGGCTCCAGGCTGCTGAGGAGGAGCAGTCAGACTCCGGGTGGGGAAGACTTTCTGGACTCCTGGGGACTCCTACATGGCGTTGGGAAACCGAGGGGACTTGGCTCCCGTGTGGGAGGTGACCGAGGGGTGCCTGGCACTCCTCCTCTCAGGGTTTCCAGGGAGCAAACCAATTGGAAGTGTGTCCAGCTCCAAGTCCCAAGGCTTTAGGGAGGGCTTCCGGGAGCTTCATTTGCCTGCAAGGGGTGGAGGATATACCGAGATGCCACAAGATGACCCCAAGGCGCCAGTACCGAGTGGGCGCTGGGCTAAGCCTCCTTGGCAGGACGAGATCCCTGTCCCAGGCACTGGGTGCCGCCGTCTGTCCTCTAAGCTGCACCTCTGTCCTTGGTATTGTTCCAGCTGCCCGCCTGAAGGGTGAAGAAGGACCCCTTGGGTCGCTAGAACAGAGGCTGCCACCCAGGCCGGGAGCATGGGGCGTGGCTCCCACCCCCTCCTCCCAACCCCCCCTTTCTTTTTCTGTCTGTCCAGCCTCTCTCTGCCATTCATCCGCAGGTTTCCTGAATACTTCCTTTGTGCTGCCAAGCCCCGAGCTAGGTCAGGACTGTTTCTACCAGTGGAACAGATTTGGCTTCTGCCCTCATCCAGTTTACAGAGACCTCACGCATGATGTCATCTACAATCGGAGAAATGTCACCAAGGGGAAGCCTGAGGGGCCGTCCACAGCATGTGACAGAAAGTACCTGGGGTAGGGAGGGAGAGAGCAGACAGGGCGGGGTTGTGAACCAACTCGAGCTTCTGCTCAGGATTCCTAGGGCCTGGCAGCTTTGCCCACCAGGATGTGATCCAAACACCGTGTTCATGGGACAGTCCACGAGAAGACCTGGAAGTAAAGACGGCAGCTAGCTGTCCTTTTTATGGTGAAGGGGGGGGGGCGGGGAGAAGCGGCCTAGAAGCTTCTGGACGTAGAGCTCATCAATAGAGTGCTGACTAATCCCACTGAAGTCCTGGTTTGATTTCCAGCATCCCCCACCCCCACCAAAGCCTTCAGGGTGCGTGGAGGGACTAAGGAGCAATGCCTTGACTCAGACCCCTAGGACCCCTGCTTCTGGAGGTTCATGCCATTTCCAGAACAGGCCAGGCCTGGAGCAGGTCCTCTCACGGTCTCGTGGGAAAAGGGGCTACTTCCTGTGATTTGGGAGCAGGAGGTCTGGACTCACCCAGACCCCGGCTGCTCCATTCTGGCTTAGACCTTGTGGTGCTGGGAGACCCCCCCCCCTCTGCAGACTTGACATGGGTCCACAGCAGTTCCTCCGGCGGTGGTGGGAAACCAGCTGTCCTTCCTGTCGGGGCTGGGGGGCCCTGGCTGACATGGCCTCCAGGGTGAGCTACGGTGGGGGGGGCAGTCTCGGGAGCACTGTGATTAGGACCCCAGGCTCCACCATTCACGGGCAGCGTGCCCTCTCAAGCACCCGTGGGCTGTGGTTGGATGGCACATACACCTTCAGGTTGCTACCAGCAGAAGGCAGGACTCTTCTTGCCTGGTGCATGGCCTGCCAGCCGCCTTCCGGTGCGAGGGACCAGTGAGGAGACGGGACGGAGCAGGGAGCCGCCATGTGAACTAGGGCCTGCGTCACGCGCCAATGAAGAAGACAACGAGGAAGTGGAAGTGGAGGGAACACGGCTTCAAAATGAGTCACGTCGTGCATGCGTGAAGGGGCCGGAGATGGCCCAGCTGTCGGGGTGAGGCGCGGGCTTGCAGACCGGAGTCATGGCGGAAGGCAAGAACTGGCTTCCAGGTCCTCTGACCTCCACCTGTGTGCCATGGCACATATGAGTTCTCTCTCTCTCTCTCTCTCTCTCTTCCTCTTTCTTGCAAATAAGTAAATAAATGTAAACATAAATGCATCGGTGATAAGAGATAAAGACAAGAGAGAAGGGAGGAGAAGAAGAGGGAAGAAAGGGATGACAGAAAGGAAAAGAAGAGAGAAACAGACAGAGAGACAGAGTTGGGGGAGAGAGAGAGAGAGAGAGAGAGAGAGAGAGAGAGAGAGAGAGAGAGAGAGAGCGCCAGAACCCTGGGTACATCCATGTAAGATTCCTGGCTGTCCCAGTTACTCTGCATGGCTGCTGGAGATTTCACGACCAAATGGCTGAAGGAACAGGGGGTTTTGCTTTGGTTTACAATTGTTCGGTGGTGGTTCTTGATCCAGCTTGGCAGAAGAGCTCACGCCAATACCAAGGGCCTAGGGGACTGGCCACACTCTATGCACATCGTAGCTGAGAGGGATGCTCTTCACCGGCCAGACCAGCGTATCTGGCCACATAAAAACAAGAATGTCAACTTCTTCGGTCAGCTCTCTCCATCTTTTTCACCTGCCCAGGGACTAGTCCTCCCTACCCTGGGCGGGGCCTCCATGTCAATCAGACAACCTTCTGCAGCTTGCTCTGGGTTTATGTCAGACGACTAATCTTCACAAACTGTGCCCGAGCTCAGAACCCCTCAGTTGCCAAGTCGACACCAGTATCTAATGGCCAAGATTAGTCAAGGATGGTCACCATCTCCTGGGATTCCTGGTCTTAAACCGGATCATGCTCTTCGTGTCTCCCCACCTTCCACATCCTGTGCTCTGGGGAGACGCAGCCCAGCCTGCCAGGGCGTTGGCTCAAAGGGAGATAAGTGTACGGAGTGGAATGGAGGATACAGGACGGTCTGGAATGTGGGGCACATTCCTAGTCTTGGAGAAAGCCTTTTAACCAAATAGAAGGTGACCCACCTTATTCCGCAACCCTGCGACCCCAGGGACCACCGAGAAGTTGAGAGTGGTCTTGGGACTATGGGGAGCGCAGCGTTCTTCCACTGTGACTTCAGTGGCCTGGGCGGAGGTAGGTGGTCTACTCGTGGCGCTCCCAGAAGACCACTGGGAAGAGCAGTATTGGAGGCCTGCTGGCCCAGTCTCCTGGGACACAGGGTCACAAGTGGCTGTTCTTCCTTTGCCAGCCATTCAGCACAGCCAATCCACACCCACCACACACAGGGCCACACAGAGAGATGACACGCCTGCATGGGCCCAGCTGGGGGCACCACGTCATTTACCTGCCCAGCCGGGGATGGGTATCTCCAACATTTCCAGCGTCGATATGGCTGCTACTTGCCGAGAGCCAAGATTTGATCAGCTAAACTGGCCGGTGCATTTGCCAGGACTCCCTGCGCTACACACAAAGAATTAGATGCTTCCTCCCTGTCCAGAGGGAGGTGGGTGCGGACCAGGGCAGCAGGCGTGTGGACCGAGGATGGCTTCTCAGCGGCTCCCGTATGGTTTTTTCTCCTCTGACCTTCACTAGAACCCAAGGGAAAGAGACGGGCCAGCTCCACTTGGATCGTCTCCTCCTGGCAAATGCCGCTGCTGCAGCCCCAGCCTAATGCCAACTTCCCAGGGAGAATGAGGTCAGGCCCAGACGGGGGTCTGCCCAGTGTGTCCAAAGCTGCCCTTGTGCCAAGGGGCACAGGCCCCAATAGGAAGTGCCCCAAGTTTCCAGAGGATGGTGCTTCTTTCTTCTCTCCCTCCTGCAGCGCAACCTCCGTCAATCGTCCGGTTGTCCTGGCCTCTTTCTCAGTCGGCCAGTGAGCGCGTAGACAGACGTCATTCTTTAGTAGCGTGGACTGTGGTGCCCAGCTGGTCCCCCGGGGTGCTCTGGTTTTAGAATCCATTCAGCACAAGTATTCATTTCTGGGGCCCAAGTCGTCATGGGGGGCTGGCTCCACACTTGACCTCGCTGTGGTGGAGTAGCTCAGCCTTCTACTCTGCCCTCCCGGATGAACTAGAAGGACCGGGTTACTGATGCAAGCACCAAGCAGGAACATGCTGGCTGCACCAGCCCTGGCTGGGGAGGGGGTGACAGTTACAGTGCTCCGTTCATCCTGCATGCGTTCTGGGCCATGCTGGGGCCTGGGGGGTTAGGTGAGAGAGTTAAGGTCTCCCCTTCTTCCTCCTTCCTCTCCCCTTTATTTTTATTATTTATTGTGTGTGTGTTTTGCATGTGCTGTGTGCGTGTGTTTTGCATGTGGTGTGTGTGTCTATGTGTATTGGAGGACACTGTGTGTGCCTGTGGAGGCCTAAGGGTGACTTCAGGAATCATTCTGGATTTCTCTATCTCCTTGTTGCATTGCTCTGGGTTTTCCTGCTCTGCCTTCCAGGGTCTGAAGTGCAGGTCGCCGCCATTTTCTCCTGGCGTGTTGTGGGATCTGGGTTCCGAGGCAGCGGCGCTCTCCAGAGGGACAGTAATCCAGCTGTTGGTGTTTGCCCTGTGCTCCTACATCACCCCGGTTCACATTTCCTCAGTTTCCCCAGGATCCCACTTCGCATCTGGTTCTGTTGCCCTGTTCCCAAAGGCCAACCTGGGTACAGAACTTCCTGGCTCTTCATGCCCTTCCCGCTGGGCAAGGCCTTCTGGATCTCTCTGGATTGCTGGACCTTGGTATCTCAGAAGCTCACATCTAATATTTATTTTTTTTAATATTTTATTTATTTATGTGTGTGTGTATGAGAGAGAGACAAAGAGAGAGAGAGAGAGAGAGAGAATATGAAGGCCTGTATGCTATACTAGTTGGTTATCTAGGTGGCAACTTGACAACTGCAGGCTGAGCTCTGGGCACATTTGTGAAGACTTCGTTATCGCAAGCCCTGAGCAGGCCTGCAGGAGTGTGTCTGATTGACATAAGAAGACCACGCCCACGGCTCAGGCTTTAGCATTCTTCAGCATACTGGGGGAGACTTGCACTCTGGCGAGTGAGCTTTGCCCCTTTCTCAGCCGTCCTGTGGCTATAGTGTGTCCAGTGCCCTGGGCCCCTGGTGTTGGCATGAGCCGGAATAAAACCTCCTTGTCCCCATAAGCTCGTTGGCTGTGAAGTTATCAGCAACGTGCAGGTGACCGCAGGCGCCTTGCGTGGAGGTCGGAGGTCAACTTTCAGAAGTCAGAATGGAAAACTCCGGAGAGGACTCAGGTCTCCAGGTCTGAGTGCAGGGGCCTTGGCCCCTGAACCCGCTCGTTGGCCCTCACCAAATGTTTCCTCCTGTCAACTTCAGGCTCCGTCTTTCTGGGAGGAATCCCACCCCTGTGACGTGTCTCAGGTGCATGGATTCAGGAGACCCCCGCCCCCACCAGTTCTCTTTGGTGCCTTCCACCCTGGTTCATTCTGGTCTCTCTGTCTTCAGCCTTGGTTTGACCTTCTCCATCTTGTCTGTTTGGTCTCTCTTCTCAACCACTTTCTCCCTTTCTGTTTCTTTTGGAGTCTCGCATCATTTCTTGTCCTTCTCCCCTCCCCTCCCCTCCCCTTCCTTCTCCTCCCCTTCCCTCCCCTCCCCTCCTCTCCTCTCCTCTCTCTTCCTCCCTCCTCTCTTCTTGCCTCTCTTCCCTGCTCTCCTCCCTCCTGCCTCCCTTCCTTCCCTGCCTCTCTCCCTTCTCCCTCTCTCCTTCACTCTCCCTCTCTTTCTCCTTCTCTCTGGACTTGGCTTGGTTTGCTCTGTTGTCTACCCCTTCTGCTGACTCTTTTGTTTTGGGCTCATCTTATTCATTCCTAGTCTCTTTCCCAAATACTGACCCCTCCATCCCAGCCACCACCAAGGGCAAAAGCCACCCCGACTCTCCGCTGTCCACCTTGTAAATGTATACGCTCTGGGTTGTGCCTCTTTCCTCGTAGGAACCGAAGGGACGTGCAGAGTGTACCCTCAGCCCCCCGGTTCCTCAGACCCCACCCCTTCCCTAGGCCGAGGCTGCGGTTCACTGTGGCTTGCCCAGGGTTGAACGAACACTGACCTTTCTGTCGAGACCCACTCACCCAAGGCTCGGGATTGGAAGGTATTTGAACACTAGGGGAGCTAGACCCACGTGGCTTCCACCCCCACTTGGTGGTCCTTGGAATGGAGGAAGCCCAGATTCTCTTGTCTGTTCTCTGGGTGAGCCCCTCAAACTACAATCCAGAAAACAGAAGCCAGACCCCCGCGCTGCACCAGCCACGGGTGGCGACTCATCCCAGTATGCACTGCACGTGGGCCACCTAGCCATCGTCCTGTTAATACAGGCGATTTCTTTTTCAGTGTGTGTGTGTGTGTGTGTGTGTGTGTGTGTGTGTGTGTAAGGGGCACTTGAGTGTGTGTCTGTGGAGGCCCAAAGGTGACATTGAGAATCACCCTGGATCACTCTACCTCCTTATTGCTTTGCTCTGGGGTTTCACAGACTCCGCCTTCCAGGGCTGAAATGACAGGCTCCCCCATGTCTGCACAGCATTTTTTTTTTTTATTCAATTGTGTGTGTGTATGTGTGCGTGTGTGTGTATATGCATGTGTGTGTGTGTGTATGTATGTGTGTGTGTAGAACCACGGGCAAATTCGGGAACCACCAAGGACCGCCTCCACCTCCTCCTTGTTTACTCTGCCCCGGGATTCACAGGCTCCGCCCTACCAGGTCCAGAAACGCAGGCCGCCCCCGCTTCCGCCAGGCGTCTATACGTGGGGTCTAGGATCCGAACTCAGGACCTTCTGCCTGCAAGGCAGAGGCTTAACCCCTGAGCCACCTCTCCAGCCCCAGCATTTTTTTTTTTAAACATGGATCTGGGATTCAAACTCGGACCCTTTTGCTTGTGAGGCAAAGGCCATAAGCCCCGAGCCATCTTCCAGCTCAACACAGCCAGTTTTGTAGGAAGTAAAAGATGCGCCCTGCCAGGACCAGGGGCCACTTGGAGGCAAGGGGTCCCCCATCTCGCTGTGGACTTGAGTGTCCAGTCGCCCCTCTGCAGACGCGGGCTTGGGAATAGAAGCTCCAGGACCGCTGTCTCCCCAGGACTCTCCCCTTGGAAGCGTAGGGGGCTCAGGGGGCTGCTCCTGCTCTGCCCTCTCAGGAACACGCCTGCTGCTCTGTCCCGAACCGGCTCCTGGGACTTCCCACCCTTCTGGCTCCTCCTGCAGACAGCGCCTGGCAGAAAACAAAGGAAGAGGTCTTTCTGGCCACACAGCTGGTCCTTTCCTGCTGGCCCAGGGCCGGGCGGCCCTGTCCCCAGTGGCAGACTCTACAGCAGAGGAGTCCTCTTGGGCACTGCCCTCAGTGACATGGACTCTGGGGACACAAGAGCCACCAAGGTCCAGAAAGCTCACCCCCCCCATGCAGGCCAGTGCCCAGACCCCAGGCTGGGAATGTGGAGACCAAGCGGGGCCTGAATCCACCCACTTCACCGCTCTTTCGTCTCCCTGGGCTTCCCTGGGCAGCCTCGCTTGCTGCCCTCGCCAGACCTGTGGGCGACGCAGGAAGAACTCATGTGAGTCTAAAGCAATTTGTAGCATCAATAATTTCTCATGCGACTGGGAGAGGAGGTTGCAGAAGACGCAGGCGCCCGAGGAGGCCGAGAGGGATGCTGATGGAGGTGCCTTTGCCTCTGGGGCCTTCTTGCCCTTCTCCACTCTGGCGGCAAGGGGGGATGTGTGGCCACGTGCTGCATCCTGGGGGGCTCAGGCTGTCCACGAGAGCGGCTCTGCCTGCCAGCACCCGCCTTCCCATCCCAACATCACTTTCTCTAGCGGTTCAGAGAGGGAGAGTTGGGCCTCCGGGGGCCGGGAAGCCCAGCCCGTCTCTCCGGGATCCGCAGGTTTCTTGGTCCTCCACACCCCTTCACGCCGTGGCCCAAGACCTGGCAGAGTGTCGTGGACAGGTTCCCTGCTAAGGCCTGCACAGGTGAGCCGCGCTCTTTGGTTTGGAGCAGTAAAAGCAGCGAGCTGTTGGCACCGGGGCATCTGAGGACGCAGGGGCTCTGTCCCTACGACAGGGGGCTCGCTTTGGCCTGACAGCCAGCCCCACCCCTCTTCCTAGGCTTGGAGGGTGACTGTGGGACCAAGCGTGGAGCCTGAGTCCCATTGGAAGGGCCCAGAGCACTGAACACACCTCTCCAAAGCCCACCCCGCGAGGCCTTCTGAGCGGAGAGAGACAATGAGAAACCAGATACCATGGAATTAGCGAAGAATTTCTCAGATGCAACAGGAAAGAGAGGAAATCCAGGGAGGTTTACAGGACACCTGGCGCAGGCTGAAAGGATCCAGGGCCCCATTTTTGGCAATATTAAGCCCCCTGGTGTGTCTGAAAGGGTCCTTCGCTGGGTAGCCCTGAGAGGCGCTCCTGCCAGGACAGGTAGAAGTGCCACCGCCCTCCTCTGGCTGCGGGTACACACACAGGTGTACACACACATGCGCACACATGCACACCCCGTGCACATGCACGTGATTCCAGAACATTCCTTATTCACACAGACCCTCTGCCCCAACCTAGACTTGGAAACTTACAGAGGCAGTTACACAGCCACGTAGCCAGTGTGTATCAGGCCTCAGCCACACTTTAGAACAGGTGTATGTGTGAGTTTAGAGGCCACATGTACATCCACATCACTAGCCTCACCTGTATCACTGTTATCAGTAGCATCCTAACTCACACGTTAATTTTTTTGCACGTGTGTAGGTGAGAGTATGTGTATATGTATGTATATGTGCGTATGTATCAGAGGGCACTGTGTGTGTGCGTGTATAAGAGGGCAGTGTATGCGTATCAGAGGGCAGTGTGTATGTATGTGAAGGCACTATGTGTGTGTGTGTGTGTGTGTATCAGAGGCCACCCTGTGTGTGTACCAGAAGGCACTGTGTGTGCATTTGTATCAGAAGGCTGTGTGTGTGTGTGTGTGTGTGTGTGTGTGTGTGTGTCAGAGGGCAGGGTGTATGTGCATGTGCGTGTGCGTGTGCGTGTGCGTGTGTGTGTCAGAGGGCAGGGTGTATGTGCATGTGCGTGTGCGTGCGTGCGTGCGTGCGTGTGTGTGTGTGTGTGTGGTCTGTGGAGGCTCAAGGCTGACTTTGGGCCTCATCTTGGATCGTTCTACATCCTTCTTGCTTTGCTGAACCACATTTGAAATGTGTCCATGAGGCCGAGGTGGTCGTCTCGTTGTGTGGAAATGAAGCCACAGGCCGCCTTGACCCTTCCTCCAGGATGGTCAGAGGGTCACTTCTCTAAATTCAGTGACTATGTAACAGCTGGATCCTCCAGAGACCCTCGCAGACCTCCCAGGTGAGAACAAGGGGTGCTGAGCACAGCCTGTCTGCTTGGCTCCTGGTGGGGAGAAGGGAAAAAGGCCGGGTGCCGTGGGGAGCCGAGCCTCCAGAACCGGGGCTCCCAGGCACTCTGCACTTGAGGGTGGGATTGGTCAGTAGCATACACACCCACACACGCACACACGCGTACGCATGCATTCACACACGCACAGACCCCACACATACACATTCACACGAATACACACAAATTCACACCTATGCACACATATGCTTACACATTCACATGTATACACACATTCACACACATGCACACATTCCCACACATGCACACATACACATTCACACACATACACACACACACACACATGCACATGCATACACCACACACATGCGCACACACATGCACACACATATACACATGCACATGCACACACACATATACCTCCACACACAAACACATGCACACACACACCTCCACTCATAGGCACACTCACCATACATATGCACACACTACACCCACACCTCTATACACAAACATGCACACCTCCACACCTCCACACACATGCACACACACACACATGCACACACACACACTGACACACAACTTGATGCACATCGCACACTGTAACTTCCAGTTAAGAACCGCGCCCGAGGGGCCAGGTACGAAGCTCAGTCGGTACAGTGCGTATGCTGTACGCAAGAAGCCCTTGGCCTTGTCTCCCGGACTGCATAGGCTGTGTGTGTTGGCACCCGCCAGTAACCCCAGCGCTTGGGGGATGGAAGTGGGAGGGGCAGAAGTACACACCTGCTTGCCCACCTTGTGACCTGTTCATCCCAGAGCCCACAGGAGCCCACATCGTGCAAAGAGAGAACTGATTTGGGAAAATCATCCTCTGACCTCCTCCAGTGCACTATAGCGTGCATTCTCTCTCTCTCTCTCTCTCTCTCTCTCATAAATAAAATAAATCAAGGCCATCCTTGGCTACACAGCAAGCTCAAGGCCAGCCTGGGACACAGGAGACTCTGTCTCGAAGAAAAGAAGGATGCACAAAGCAGCAGGGGTGGGGTGTCCCTGACTGTTAGGCAGCACCTGTCCAGCGGAGAAGCAGGCTAGGCACCCACACAGACGGCAGTACGGCCGCCCGGCACTGACTAGCGGGCAGAGGTAGAGGTGGGCAAGTGAACAGGGGATATTTTAATGGGTCCAATGCAGGTCCCATACTGCAATAATCCAGAACCATCTCAGGGAGGGGGTGGGACCTGAGCCAGCCTCTGATGCACCCACACACAAAGCCCTGGGAATGGGGAGCAAGGGCCCTGGAGACTCAGTGCTATCTGGAGACCCCTGATTAGCTGTTGACCCAGGGCAGGTTGGCCCCAAGTCTTCATATCGCCATCTGTAAGACAGGGCAGCAGCGAGGAGGGTCGGTGATAACCTCGGCAGCCGGCAGCACACGCTGGTGGTAACTGCTATCATCAACCGGGAAGGAAGAGGCCGGGCAGGCAGGGGAGGGGTGGGTTTCTGAACTTGTGGCCGCAGGAAGTAGACACTTACATCCAAGAATAACCGTTTCCTCTTCGACATCTTTGCCTTCTCTTATGAGCAGCAGGCACCACACAGCTCTCTCCAGAAGCAGGCACCTCCATCCCATGGGCCTCACACAGGTGTCGTTCTGAGCCCGTCCAGGGTGGAGCCTGAGAGGCTCAGCTCCTGAGACTCGTCAGCCCACCTGTCAGGGATGGAGGCCAAGGACAAGGAGGGGGCTGCAGCTAGGGGAGGAGGTGACCCTGGGATCTAGGACAACAGAGCTTTGGAGGTAAATATCTCTAGCCATCCGTCCCTTGGTCAAGCCAAGACTGCAGGCCAGAAAGTAGTTGGGAGACTTTGCATTTGACGTGGGATGTGTAATGTTCCCTGGCAGAGACGTGAGCTTCGTGTTTATTCAGGGGATTTCCAGAAGCGCTCAGGGCTATCGCCTGGTCCAATCCCTTCTTTCCCAAACATCTCTGCCTTCAGAGTGACTAGAAAACAGGTGTGGGAAGGTTCCGATGCTTCTGGGGAAGGGCGCTGTACAGCCACCAGGCACAGCTCTTCGGTCTTGCGTGCCTGCGTTTCAAGTTGGTTGCGGGTGAGGGCCAAAGGACCAGACGCAATCCTGGCCCTCCCCACTTCTTCACTCAGGGTGCCCCCTGCCCCAAGAACACCCATCCCTCCAGAACGTAAGCACAGGCCAGGGGCCCTTGCCACCAGGAACCTTACTGTGCCATCTGGCTACTGCCCAAGACATTATCATAACCACATCCACAGGACTGATGGCTTTCGGCTCTCTAGGCCTTCTCTCTCCTGTTGGAGTAAGACCTCCTGTGGGTGGGAAAACCATGCTGACTATTCAAGACTGAAATAAAGTTTACAGATAAAATCTAGGGCGCTCAGTTACATTTCAATTTGCCCCTTAAACAATATACACTTCTTTTCAGAAGTGCGTCTAATATTTTATGGGACGGGCATAAGGCGAAAAATAAAATGACCTATCCCAGGCGTGGGAGTGTGGCTCAGGCTAGCATGCAGGAGCCCTTGGGTTCGCTCCCTAGCACCAAATAGTGGTGGCAGATGCCTGCAATCCTGGCATCGTGAGGTAGAAGGAGGTGGGCCTGAAGTTCAAGGGTATCTCGGCTAGTGAATTTGAAGTCACCTGGGATACATGAGATTCTGCCTCGAAAAACAAAGGAACAAAACTCACGCATCCTGTATCCGATGTTCTAACTAAACTGTGCCTCCCAGGGCTCTATTTCCTCCGCCTGGCGACTCTGGACCCAAAGCATGTCAGATGTGTGCGACTTGTCCCTTCAGTGGTGCCCAAGGCAGTAAGTGCCAGAGGGTGGGATTCAGCTCTTCTGAAATCCAGCTGGGTGAGGGAAGCCACAGGGAGAGAGCGGAGCTGCGGCCAGATCAGCTGAGACCAGAGGGCCAAGACTCCAGAGCAGCTCCCACCTCGTGCTGTAGGTCCGCCTGCAGGGGGACCAGAGGAGATTGGGTGTGAATGAGGGTTGAGGCTTCTGCTTGGGGCTCTGTTTTCTTCCGTGACGTGGGGTTCAAAGAGAAGGTCGTGAGCCTTTGTTTGGGAAGTGCTGGTCAGAGACCGTCCCCACCCTGGAGGGCTTTCTGAGCTCTTTGACATCCTGAAAGGCCTTGGGGGGCAGAACTCTTATTTCATGTCAGCCCCCCCATATTTCTGTGCCTTGCATGTCTTTTTAAGACCAATGCGGCGTGTCCTAGGGCTCTCTCTCTCTCTGTCTCTCTCTCTGTCTCTCTCTCTCTCTCTCTCTCTCTCTCTCTCTCTCTCTCTCTCTCTCTCTCTCAGCGGGGAGCAGCCAGCACAGCGGGTCTGCCGGCAGCTCCTCAGACCCGTCCCACAGGGAGCTGACCTTACGGTGACTGAGTAAAGCAGGTGCCCTGGGGAGGGGCTCATTATCTAAGGAGCTCAGTGACTGGCAGGCTCTTGACCCTCTGGGAGCAGAACAGGATGCTGGGCACCGGGCTGGGCATCTCGCCGCTGCGCTGGAATGCCCACCCGCTGCTTCCTGACTCGGGCGCACGGGGGGGGGGGGTTCTCTGGCCCTGCCCCCAAGCCCGATTTTCAAGGCTTCTGGCCACCTAGAGACCAGGAAGGGTCGTGAGCGAGTTGCTGTCCGGCTCTGTCCTTGGGGGGGGGTCCATTTTCTGTCTGTCCTCCCCATCCCGAGGTTGCCCCGGGGTCCAGGCTCACCCACCCAAGCCAGCAACCTCTCCAGAGCTGAGCGCAGCACCCTACATTTGGGAGTTTCCAGTTTCTTCAACCGGAAAAGCAGACTGAGGCCCCTGCCTGGCACGGGCCTTTGTGTGCCAGCCGGTGAAGGACGGGGCCCAATGCTAGTGCCGGGCAGGCTGGTTGCCAGCAGCAAGATCAGCTCCCCGGCTGCAGGGTGGCAAAGGGCGCTCATTACAGAGGGGAGGGGCGCTGAACTCACTTTGAGGCCTGCTCTGTGCCGTGGGGTAGTAGGAGGGACGATTCTCAAAGCCAAGGCAGAAACTCCCAAAGGCTTTTTTATTTCAGTTTTTAAAAGCTCTTCCCGTCTTCTCTCTCCCTCCCCTCCCCGCCCCGCCCCGCTCCCCTCCCCCACCTCCAGCGCCGGTGGCCAGCAGCCAACACTGGCCACTCTGCACGTCCAGACTCCCACCTCCCGGCCTTCTTCATCTCCTCTTTGGCCTTGCACGGTCACCCCTCAAAATGCCTTCTGGACCACCTCGATGGGCCCTCTCCTGCCCCAGTTTCTAGGGAGGTTGCGCCGCCCTCAGAAATGGGGCTTTAAGAAGCCTCGAGCGGCCAGCTGCCCACCAAATCCCCCCACCCCCTCAACCCTCCCACCCCAATGGAAGATTGCTGTGTCTGCCGAAGCCACGGGCCACCACATTCCCCGCGGTGGCTTCCTGATCCGAAGAGCCACACCCCTAGCCTCCTGGGGCCGTTTACACTCCCCCCTCCCCCAGCACGTTCTGTTTGCTGCCCCACCTGGGGGGTTGGATGGCCCGGTACAGCTCACCCTGCTCCCTGAGGAAGTGGGGCAGCAGGGCCGCCGCCCCCCCATCCCGCAGAAGCCTCTGCACCCCCATCATCCTCCCCCCAATACACAGCAGTTTGCTTGCTCACCTCCAGCCAGGGCCTCTGGCCGGGTGGTTTCCGGGGAGAGAAAAAACCCCAACGGCTTCCTCAATGGAGGGGACACCGGAAGGGGTGTGGGGGGGTCCCCTCTATGTGCCATTTGTCCTACAGGCGGGTTGGACAGAGAATCTGTGACCAGGGACCTGACACCCTAAGAGGCAAAGGTCACCAGCTATCAGAGGGGCAGCGGCACGAAGCCCCACTCACCCTCCCAACCCTCCACCACCCAGTGAAGGCCCGGGCCGGAGAGACCCCGCACATCGCTGATCCCTTGGAAAGAATTTCCCTTTCCTACTACCAGAGCGCCTGACTTTCCCAGCCGGGTCCCCCTGCAGGAAAGCTCCACTGATCCCAAGACCCCAGACCCCCTCTTTGCAAAGGTTAGAGACAAGCTGTGCGGGGAATCAACTGTGACCTCCCAAGGGGAAAGTGGGGTGCGAGTGCGTCCAGCCTGCCCCCTCCCTCCCCAGCCAACCTGAGCCAACAGAAACTGCACCTTCAACATCTCCGTTTAATATTTACATTCAAGCAGGTAATAATTGGAAGCTTATAGTTAGACGGTTCTAGTAGCAGCAGGTTCTAGAGAGCTCGTTTAGCCTTTTAACAAACTTTTTTTTTTGCACATAGAAACAACACATCCATGTGTACAGTATCAAAAAATATATACCATCGTCACTGGTATTACAGGTCCTGGAGGGGGGAGGAAAAGAAATCAACTGAATGAAAAGGAAGAAAGTCCAACAGAAAATAGTTTGTCTGATATAGAATATAAGGTGATCTAGAGGAGACTCCATAAATCTAGGTTTTTATATTTCAATATATAAATACCTACAAATAAATATATTTATATATATATAGATAGATAGATCAGCCCGAAGGGGGTGGTCGGGCCTTTTCAGCTCAAACAATACATTTCAATAATAACACCACGTACAAACGGGAGTAGAGAGTCAGCACTTGACAAGTTAGCACGGTTCAAATATAATACTATAACTCTGAGAGACCACCGCGGGGCAGCCGGGTCAGTTCCAAGATCTAGGGGGAGGACGCGGGTCTCCTGCAGGAAAGAGGCAGGTGTCAGAATCGCAGGCACCGAGAGAGGAAGAAGATGGTCCGAGGTGGGCGCCTCCAGGGGGATCCCAGAGTGCGCTCGGGGTGCGCGCCGGCTTCCCCTGGGGGAGTCTCCCGAGGATGCGGCGCCAAACCCCGCCGGAAGACGCTCGCCTGCCCCGATTCGCTCGCGCTACACCGTCACGTACTCCTTGAACGTGACCGTGAGGCAGTTCGCCGTGACGTCAGTGATAATTATATTCCCAAAGAAGGGCTTGAACTCGCTCAGGGGCTCGTCCTGGGCCTCGGCGGGCGGCTTCTCGGCGGCCGTGGCAGGCGCCACCGCAGCGGCGATCGCAGCCACCGCCGGGGCCTCGGGCTTCACCTGCAGGGAGCTGGGCGGCTCCCTCGCCTCGCCGCCGCGCGTCTTCACGCAGCGCAAGTCTATGGGTTCGTCCAGGTCCGAGTCCAACAGGATGACCTCGGGCTGCGGGAGCGAGGCGGCGGGGGACGCGTCGGCCGGACGCTCGGCGGCCGGGCTGCCCCCGAGGCAGGTGGGCGTGCTGATGCTGCGCGCCGTCAGCCGCTTCTTGCACGGCTCGCGCTCGCCGTGGGTCTCGGACAGGCAGCGCTTGCGCGCGTGGGAGAGGTTCAGGCCGACCGCGTGGTGGTGGTGGTGGTGGTGGTGGTGGTGGTGGTGGTGGGCGGGCGGGTGCGAGCTGCGGGGCGGGTCCCAGGCCAGCAGGTCCGGCTTGGTGGTGAGCTGGAGGGGCTGCTCCCCGAAGGCCTCCTTGGTGGGCGACAGCTTTCGGGAGCCCGGGTCCTGGGGCGGCGCGTCCCCGGACCCCGGCGGCTCCTCCTCCCGGCGTTTGCAGGGCGCTTCTTTCTTCTCCTCCGCGGCGCCCGCCGCCTTTTTGAAAGTCCTGTCGGCCGGGGGGTGGCGCTCCTCCGTGGCGCGCTTCTTGTGGCTGGGGGCGCGCGCGTCGCCCTCGGCCGCCTCGCCGGACTTGATCTTCACCGCCTGCATGCCGTTCTCCATGTACTTGCTCATCACGATCACGATGCGCCCGTTTTTGTTCTTATTCTTGACGATCTTCATCTTGCCTCCGATCCCGTTGCCCGTCACCGCCTCCTTGGGGGCCGGGGTCATCCCGTTCGGGGGACCCTTTTCGGAACCCTTGCCTGGGGCTCCTGTCCCTCCTGCCAGGGGCTTCACGGCCCCGAGGTAGCCCTTGGCGGCCGTACCGTGAGCCCACTTGTCTGGCGGGTGGCTCTTGGCGCCCAGGTCGGGGCAGGTGGGGCTGGGTGCCTCCTTGTGGCCGCCCTGATACTGCAGGTCGTACATCTTGGGGTCCGGCTGGTAGGGGTGGTGCTTCTTGCTGTTCAGCTGGTAATAGTACTTGCCGCTCTTGCCGGGAGGCGGCGGCTTACCGGCCCTCTCCTTACTGTGCGGCTGGTACTGGTGGTGTTTCTTGCTATTGAGCTCATACTGGTGCCCCTGGCCCTTGCCCTGTGTGCCCAGCTCCAGCTTGGCACGGTTGTCGGCAGAGGAATCTTGGAGGCCGCTCAAAACGTTGGAGCGACGGGCAAAGGTGGGTACCTAACGGGGCAGAGGAGAAAGATCGGCCCTCAGGCACCAGGAGACCAGGAAAGCCCCTGTTCCCACAGGTCAAAACTGCATCGCAGGCAGGCTGAACAGGGAGGGCCAAGAAGTGGAACGGGGGTGCTCTGCAGGAGCCCCAGCTCCCCGCCAGTGACTGTGCTAACGTTCAGGGAGAGGCGCGTGCGGGCAGCCAACTGAAATCACTCACCTGTACCACCAGTGGCTTGGGCTTCGGGCCTCTCTTCCGATACCCCATCAGCTGCTCCTGCCTCTCCCTGGGGGAGGGAACAGGAGGCCAGGTTAGTCTCCCCCAACCTGCCTGGAAGTCCCAATCCTGGGGTCCCCTCTCCTTTGCAACTCTCTGGTGGGTAGGGACCAGCCGGAAGCAGAAGGTGTTGCTAGGTGCACCCCTCCACTTAGCCCCGGACCTCATCTGCTCAGTCCCTGACTTAACGGCCCCCAACCTCACCTCCACCCCACCGTGACGTCTGGGAGACCAAAGTGTGGGGCTGAGTCACCAGCGTTGGGCTGTAACCTTGGGCCTGTGACTCTGGTTTTGAAAAGTGGACCAAGTATGAGGGTCCAAGGAGCCGGAGTGGTTCAAAGCAGCACAGACCACACCCCCCTCCCGGGATGCTGATGACGCTCATTAAGATTCAGATAAGGGGCGGGCCGAAGGAAGGCTCCTTAGCAGCCAGGCATGAACCGGGGGAGGGGCTGCGCTCCTGTTTACACAGCAGCAAATGAGCCAATTAGGGGCTGGGGGGCCCAGGCTGCGAAAGCCAGGGTCTGGTCAGGTTCTCAGCCACCTGCCTAAGCAGCACGGCACCACCCCCACCAGCCAGTGGGCGGGACTGGGCGGCCGGCAGAAGCACCTCCTCTGTGCTGGAGCAGGATCCCAGCCGCCCTGATTTCCAAATTACTGCTACGGATCATAGGTGGCCCGGGTCACCGCAGCCACCTGGACGGTGATGGGTTGTCCTATGCGCTACCAGCCCTTCACTGGGGGGGGGGGGCTACAGACTCTGCCAAAGTTGCAATCCCCCTTCTCCACCCCACCCCACCCCACCAGAGCGACTGGAGTGAACACCCCCACCCTACTGCCCCTGGGCCAACCCAGGGGACTTCTGCCATGGCCTGGGGCTGGGGCCTGACTCCAAAGTTGCGTGGCATTGCAACAGCCTGCGCTTTAATTCTTCTGGGACCCATTATGCAACATGGCATCAGCCGCTGACATGGTTACAGGGTGGTGAACTCCCAGGTGAAGTTGGGGCAGGTTCCCAGCCCCAGCAGCACGCTCTCCTTCGCCCCCTGCCCCCCTCCCGTCGGGTGTGGGGAGAACCACTTCCCTGAGGGATGCTCAGAGGGTATAGGGAGGGTATAGATGCTACAGTTTTCACACCAGACACACCATAGGAAATCATGCGAAGAAAAGGCAAAAAGGAGGGGGTGGAAGGCTGCGGGTGGCCAGGCTCTTAGGACCCCTCTCCTCCCTCGAGCTCTCCCCTGTCTTCTCAGGCACAGCCAGCCACAGACACAGGCCGTGAATCAGCCGCAGCAGCTGCAGCACGCCAAGCATTTGTGTAAGGAGATGAGCCCCCAACACACTAGCAGGTAGTGCCCACCCATGCCCTTGAGTCAAGCTCCCTCTGACTTTGCCATGCTAAATATCCCAGCGGGAGGCATGAAGAGCTATTCCCTGCCACCCCTGCCCAGCCCCTAGAGGGTGAGGGTGGGCACTGAATCCTTTTAAACTTTTCTCCAGCTGCCAACAGGTTAAGTTCGGTTCCGTGACGTGCGGGCAGGTTTCACAATGCCAGCTCCTTTGGAGCTGCCCTGCGAGGTGCCCGTGCCAAGTGGCCAGTGGCTGCAGGAAAAGCAACACCTAGGCTGGGGGTGGTGGTGGGAGGGGCTGTGAGGTTGCCACGGGGAAGGAGGTGAAGCTTGGGAGTTCCCCCACAGAGGCGGCCACCTCCCGGGCCCTCCCTCTCCAGCAGTTCCCCCAAAATACAAATCTCACCTTCCCAGCCCCACCCCGCCCCCACTCCCAGGCTGCAGCAACCACCAAGGACATAGGTTAGCAAACCAAGGCCACAGCCTTGCCCGTTCAGGCCTGCAGCGGGAAGGGGGGTCCTGTCTTCCCCCTCCATCTCCTGCCCCCCCCCCTACTGCTGGAGTTGAGCACAACCCCATTTCCAGAGTCAGGGCGCTGGCTGGGGGACGCTCACCTGTTCTGAAAGGCGATCAGCAGCCTGGGATCTAAGATGTTCTCCTCCGGTTCCCACGTGTTATATCTTGCAAGTGAAAAGGGAGGGGGACACGGTGTAAAAAAAAAAAAAAAAAAAAAAAACAGCCATCTTTGTGGCCTCCAGGTGGGGTGGACACAAGGGCCTGCTGTGTCTTCCCGAGCTAAAGGCTGTGGCTGTGCAGTTCTGCAGGCCCAACGCGGTTCTTGATACAACCCCTCCCGAGTCAAAAGCAACCCACAAGGGTAGGAAGAAAGGGGAGGAGCGTGGAAAACGAAACTAGCAGTTTATTTTGCAGTTGTCAAGAATTTTAAGCATGTTACTGCGACATGCTCCAAGGCCACTCTGCTCCCCAGACCCCCTGCCTGCAGAGCAGTCCAAACGCAAAGTCCTCCTCCTCCTCCTCCTCCTCCTCCTCCTCCTCTCCCTGGCCCGAGTCTTCGGCCGTTCTACATTTGACCCCTAATCGGATAACCCACAGTCCAACAGCCCCCCACGGGCCCCTCCCGGCCGGGGAGTCCGCTGTCACGGGCAGGCAAAGCCCCAATACTCGGCAGCACAAAAATCTGCCTCTGTGTGTGTGTGTGCGTGTGTGTGTGTGTGTGTGTGTCTGTGTGCGAGTGTGTGTGCGCGCCTGCCTGCGCCTGTCTCCACCCGGTGCCTCCGCATTTCAAATTAAAGAAAAAAAAAATTCCCCACCAAAAGAGCCGCAGTGACAGTTCCCAACATTTTCTGCCTTTTTTCTTCCCCGCCCTGCGCCACTCGGAGGGAGGAGGCACACAATTGCGTTTTCGTCGCTTTTTAATTTTTTTTTTTTTTTTGGTTTTGCAATATGGAGCCGTTCGGTGGAGGGAAAGGGGGAAGGAGCCATTTTCTCCTGCACATCAGTCAGTGCCTGCGCCCTCCCTCCCTCCGCCGGCCTCCCCGGCTCGGCCCCGCGTCTCTCCAGCTCCTCCGGCTCCTTTTAGTGCATAAATTAGTGATGGCATTTCCCGGAGAGCGGAGCACAACACACAGGGCGCCCGGCTCGGGCTCGGCGGTCGGCTTCCCAGTGCCTGCCACCGACTTCCCCACCCCCTCCTCCCTCCACCCCACCTCCACCCCGCCTCCCGTCCGCTCCCCCACCACCCCACCAGCTCGGCGGGTCCGCCGCTGGCCAGGGCGCCCCGCGCCTCGGCACCCCGACCCCCGCCCCCGCCGCCACTTACTTGGGGGACCAGCCTCTCCATTTCACCAGATACTCCACTCTGCCCTGCGGAGGGGAGGGGGGAGAGACAGCACTCCATCAGCTTCCGCGGGATCCCCGGCTCCGGCCCGCAGCCTCCCCACCCCCTCCCCGCGTCTCGCGGGCTGCTCCGGCCGCGGCTCCCGCGCCGCCGCCCCCGCGCCGCCCTACCTTGCGGATCCGCTTCTTCTCGATGCTCTCCACCGCGAAGACGTGCTCGCCGACAGCTGGCAGCTCCATGGCCGAACCCGAGCGCGCCGGGGCGCGGGTGGCCGGCGCGGTGCAAACGCCGCTGGCTCCCGCCGGCGCCCAGCTGCCGTGCGGCCCAGGCACCCCGCCACCCGCGATGCCCGCGCCGCCGCCGCTCGCCCCGCGCTGCCCGGCCGCCGCCGCCGCCGCCGCCGCCGCTGCCCGCGTCTACCCGCTGCCTGCTCGCGCTCGCTCAGACAACTGAGCCCGGGCCACCGCCGCACAAGAACTCATGCAAATCCCGGACGTCAGCGGGCGGAGCCTCGCGGGCCCAGCTCGGCGTCAGGGGGCGGGCCGCGGCTCGGATTGGCGCAGCCCGGCCTACCGGAGGCCCCGGGCCTGGGTGGCGGGGGAGGAGGCTCGGCGCGGGAGGGGGCCGGGGAAGAGGAGGGCGCCGGGAGGTGCAGGGGAGGGATCTGCGAGCTGGGAGAGCCGGCCGGGGCCGCGGAGGAGAGGTGTGCCGGCCTGGGCGGCCGGGGGAGGGCACCTCGACGGGGCCGACCCCGATCCTCAGCCGGACACTCGGCTGCCCCAACCCCAGCCGCTCGTCCCGGGTGTGCACGGTCCGGGGACCCCTGCTGGGGGCCACGGAAGCCTCCGCCCCGGTTTACCGAGGCTCCAAATCGCGTCCAGCTCCGGAGGCAAGGGGAGCCTCCGACAGGGGGCGGAATCGGGGCGGGGGCAACTGGCGCCCCCACCCTCGGTGCCCGCCCGCCCCGCCCCGCCCCGCTGGGTTCTGGGCATTTAGGAAGGCGAGGAAGGGAGCGAGCGGGCAGAGAACACTGACGAGTGGCCGCGGAAGAGCACGCCGAGACGACCGGGACAAAGGAGTGGCGGCCCCGGGACTGTGCAGTTCAAGAGGTCCCCCGAAAGGGGTGCGATCTGGAGTCTTATCTCGCCCCAGATTCTGATCCTGAACGGCTCCGAATTTTCCCGCTTGGCCAGCTTATCAGCAGGGGACAGTTTCTGACATCCCCTAGGATTAATAGTACGAGAGACAGGACAGAAAAAGAGGGGACGCAGGGTGGGGGGATGTCCGCGTGCAGTGCTAGGTGTTCCACGAAGGGCCTCAAAAGAAAGAGTGCGGATCCAAGAAGCGGTTGAGGGTGGACGGGAAGAAGGGAAGGCGGGTGCAATGGCCACGGAGCCGCGCATTCCTCGTGAATTTCCGTCCCCAAGCCAAACACGCCGGACGAGGCGAGGCGGCGAGTGTGAAGTTTAACACCTCGGGCGCGCCCGGCCAGACGGCACGTTCTGGCGCACAGCTGCAGCGTCCGGCTGGGGGAGCTGCTGCGCTGCACGTGGCCTCCCGAGAGCGCCACCCGTGGGCCCACGGGCTCCGTGGGGTCGCGGTGGGTGGATCTGACGGAAACGGCATTTCGAATTGGTGGAGTAGAGATGCGGCTGGCCTTCGGTGTGTCCCGCTCCCTGCTCAGGACTCTTGAAGGACACCGAGCAGGAAGTTTGCGCAATCCTTTGGCTGAGCGACCACAGAAAAAGAAAAGGCGCAAAAGCCGAGGGGAAGGGGGAGAGAGAGATCCGCGGGGCGGGCAGGGGAGCGGGCAAAGAGCTATTACGGGTGTCTACAAGCTTATACAGATGTCTGGTGGGGACTTCGCAGCGAAGACCTGGGGAGGGTTCGTGAGGAAGCAGCCCCCCCATCCCCAGCCTTGTGTTTCTCCCAGGAAGTCAGGAGAAGCTTGCGGGCCGTCTGGTGCTCACACATGTTGACTCCACCACGTACACTTTGAAAGTCGGCGACTGTGCCTGCTCTTCGGTGGCGGCTGTCTGAGATTGGGTATCTACTCCCCTAGGAGTACTAGAGTGGAGGGTCGTCTTCTGAACCGAGAGAGAGAGGGGCTGCGCGTGCACCCAACTGGTCTCTGGTACCTCCAGGGCAAGACCTAGGATTCCCCAAGCAGCGGGATGGAACCAAGATGCCGCACTTCCTTCAACTCATGGGGTGGGGAGGAGTTGCAGAAGGCTTCACTCTGCTGTTCGGATTTTTTTTTTTCAGACACGTGCTATGTCCAGATATGTGGGGGAATCTTTCCAGGAGAGTTCTCAACCTATCAGCATCCACACACCCTGCCACACCCAGACTGTCCATACTGCCAGCTCTGCATGGACTGCGGCTAGGACAATCCCGATATGGGTGAAGGCGGAGCTTCCCTACATGCCCGTCCCTTTACTGGGAAATCTCGGGGAAAATTTGTTAGCTGTGGGTGTTTTCGCTGATTCTAAGTGTGTGTGGGGCGGAGGAGGGCTAGCAGCTCAGGGGCCCATGCCTGGGGCCTTTGGGGCCACCGTGAGAGACGAGTGCAGAGCGGTCGAGTATGTGCAGGAATCAGGCGGAGGAGGGCTCCCCGCCTGCCGCTTCAGAACGTGCTTTCTGGGATTCACGTGAGCTGGCAATAAAAACCTTCTAGCCCTAACAGTGGTGAGGGTCCTAACCCCCCACCAGGCCTTTCAGTAGATGACACTCAGTAACGGGGCACAAACCACTCCCTCCACCTCCAACTCAGTGCTCGCGTTCCTGGGCTGCTGTCCTCGAGAGGGCTGGACAGGAAATGCAGACTCCCCGGTGCCTGTCCTAACTTGGGCAGCTGACACTAGACCAGCCCTCACCTAACAGCTGGCTCATGAAGCAGCTCAGGTGCAACTTAAATTGGCAGCAGGGAGATGGCAGGACAGAGCCAAGGGGCTGGCCGCTGGGGTCCCCCGATTGTCCAGCCCTTCTTGGAAAATCTCCTCTGGGACCTCCCCTTACCTTCCCAATTCCCTATCTTGGCCCCTCGGGGATAACCATAGAAGGGAGAGTGGTACCAAACCTGGGATTCCCAGGCTTGCTGATGGGGTCCCGTCCCCTACTGGGGATGCCCAGAGCCCCTTAGAAACCTTAGAAAGAGTCCTTGGTCCAGTGCATTTGACGTCGCCCCCTCCCCTGCAGAGTCCGGCAGCCCCCTCGGATTGTCTGTGAAGCAGAGACTCTGTTGTCGTCGCCGCAGGTTGGGGCCCCCAGGGGCCTTCAGGGGCCCCAGGAGAAGAGCGCCGTTCCCGCCGAGCCCAAGGCTTGCGCTTGAAGGTTGGGGCTGAGGAGCAGACCCTGAAACTGGGGGGTTTTAATGGCTGTGAATCGAAGGGTAGTTGCTGAAGAGTCCAGTGTTGGAACAAGCACGACCCACGCCAGCCCGGGGAAATGAACGACTTCTTAAAGGACCCCTCTCCGGGAATGAGTTCTCTCCGAACCGGAGATCGCTACCACCGCCCACGGAGTCCAGCTCCGGACTCGTGCTGGGAAGAGGTGGCCGGTGGCTTCCCGGACTAGCTGACCCCAGGTGGATTTCAGCGAGCCCAGGGGGGATGTCACTAGGAATCGCTACCAACATGCCGGCTTCGGCACAGGTTCCTTCCTCTGCCCAGCCGGCAGGAGGGAGCTGTCTTTGACTTCGTGGTGTGTTTCAGCCGCGGCTTAGTTTAGGGGGAGCTGACCCGGAGAGACTACTGGGGTGGGGGGAGGCTATAGGAGCCCGGCACACCTCCCCCTCCGTGCTTCCAGGAGCACGGCTTTGTTTCGAAGGGCGCCCCTCCAACCGCCGCGCTGCCGCTCCCCGGCTTCTGCAGTCTGTCGCACTGTCGCGGAGGATCTGTTTTCATTCGCGCCGCGAAGCCCCCGACGCCCCTAGGTCCCACCCGAGAAGCGCGCGAGGCCGCCGCCGCGGGTCCAGGTGTGCCGGCCCGGCAGGGAGCTCGGCGGGGCCACGGGCCCTGCAGGCGCCGCTGTGGCCCTTCGGCAGGACCTGGCCACCCCTGGGGCCACAGCGGCGCCTGCCGGGCCGCGCCTCCGCATTGCGGCACGCCGGGGTCGCGGGCGCCGGAGCGGGACGCGTGGCCCGCCCACCCCCTGCCGGCGTCAGGCAGCCGCCCCCGGCCGGCCGGCAGGATCCCACCCGGCCCCCCGCCCCGCGCTGGGCCGCGAGGCTCCGCCGGCCTGGAGATCCGCGCCCCGGGACCATATTTCAAACACGATCTTTGGAGCCGCTACCGCCCGCCGCCTCCGCCAAGCACGCGCTCACAACGGCGCGGCGACCTGTGCGGTTTGGGTTTTTTTTAACTGGGGTTTCGCTGGCCCGAGGTCTGTCTGGTCGCGGGTGTCCCCGGCCCCAGAGGGGCGCCCCGCCACACCCGCTCCTGCATCTGGCTCTCGGGTGCCCCCGTCGCACGCCCAAACCCAGCGGGGCCCACACACAGGGCAGATTTCTTTCTTCTTTTTTCCAACCAGAGCTCGCTGCCGCAGCCAGCCCGGGAATGAAATGAAAATCGCTCGGCGGACCCCGAAGTGGTCGCCAGCCGACGCGCCACCGCCACCCCGCCCCCATCCGCCCCGGCCCCGTGGCGCGCCGAGGGTTAAGCGCGCGCCCGAGGGGGTATTTGAAGCCGGGGGTGAGGCAAGAGGGGCGCCGGGCTCGGCGGGCAGGAAAACTGGGATCGCTCTCGTCCGGTTCCCCCCCCCACCCCATCTCGGGGCAGAGGGGCGGGCCCGATCGGAAGGGCCCGGCGCGTCTCCGCCTCCCCCGCTGGCCCGGAGCCCAGTCTGGCCGCGGCCCGGAACCGCGAGGACGCTGCTCTCGGAGGCCGCGTCCTGCGTAGCCGGAGCGGGGGAGGGGGCGGAGGCTGCGAGTCGCGGCCGCGCGTCGCCGGTCCGCCGATCGATCCCCAGGGGCGGGAGCGCGGCGAGCTCCGCTGCACACCTGGAAATGGGGTGTGTGCGGAGGAGGGTTTCCAACAGGACCCAGGCCCGAAGGAAGAGGGTGCTCGGGGATCCCGTGGCCGTGGATGGCGGCCGGTAGGACTCAGCCTGCTGGATCGCGGCTCGGTCTACACAGGGTGGGTGTGACGCCTTGGGCACCCCCCGCCCCCAAATTCTACATTGTCTGTGTCGATTCGGGCTTTGGACACTTCCGGGGCCAAGTGTGGTCGCGGTGTAACTTCGTCCCTCCCTGTCGAGGGCCCCGACCCGGCCCCACCCCCAACCCCCAGTGACGAGGTCGTGGGACGTGGTCACCCGGTCCATCTCCAGGCTCCGCCCTCCCGAATCCTGAAATGTGTGTCCCATTGACTCCACCTCCAGAAAGACAGCTCAGGTTTGCCCAACAAGAGAGTGCCCCTCTCCAGCTGCTTTTGGAAAGACGCGTCCCAGGATGGTCCCCGAGGACTCGGGGGACGGCACCCGACAGTTCTGAGTGCCCAGCCAGGGGCCGGGGCAGGGACGCAGAAGAGCCTGCACTCACTAAGCCCTCCCCTAGGGGGCGGGCGCCTCCCGGGCTGCTCCCCGTCTCCTCCGTGCAGAGGGGAATTGGCACACTGGGCAGAGTGAGGGGGAGTGTCTTGCTGCGGCTGGGGTGGACTGAGAAGCCCCGAGGGCCCCTCCTCTGGTGTCCCACCCCATCCCCTTCCCTCGGGGGCGGCCTAGCGCCTTTCCAGTCAGAAACCACCGTCTCTGGAAGGACTTTGGACCCCAGGAGCCCCTGCACACTGAACACATGTTAGGAGAGGCCATTGTTTTCTGGAGGGGCCCTGGCTCCGCGCCCTTCCGCCGGCTGGGAATTGCTTGAGGGGCAGGCACGCGTTTATTAAATTGGAGGTGTTCAAAGGAATCCCGAATCTAGAACCGCACAGAGCCCCCACAGTCAGCAAGGGCCGGCAAGAAAAAGCTAAGACACCACAGTGCCACTTTGGGGGGCATCCTTACCGCGGCACGGGGTGTCCACCGGCAGGCCCTGCTCCTAAACAGAGCCACGGGGAAGGGTCAGCTGGCTAGTGCCCTTGGGGAGTACAGGGTGCCTGTCTGGACCCATTTGGAAGGCAGAGGCGGCAGGTGGGCAGCCTGGGCTATGTAGGGGACGGGCAGCCTGGGCTATGTAGGGGACGGGCAGCCTGGGCTATGGAGGGGACGGGCAGCCTGGGCTATGGAGGGGACGGGCAGCCTGGGCTATGGAGGGGACGGGCAGCCTGGGCTATGGGGGGGACGGGCAGCCTGGGCTATGGGGGGGACGGGCAGCCTGGGCTATGGAGGGGACGGGCAGCCTGGGCTATGGAGGGGACGGGCAGCCTGGGCTATGGAGGGGACGGGCAGCCTGGGCTATGGAGGCCCAGTTTGAAAATAATAATAATAATTAATAATAAAAGCAGCCATCATATATTTTCTCTACGACGACTGCTTACTGCTGACTACTTACTAAGATTACAGGCTGGGGAGATAACCAAGTGTGGGGAGAAGGGATCCCTGGAAGGACACGAGCTGAGCCAGGCTATTTATTTATTTTTAAAGAAAGCGTCTCACATAACCTAGGCCAGCCTCGAACTCACTCAGCAATCAAGGCAGGCCTGGGACTCCTGCTGGTTCTACCTCCACTTCCTGAGTGTTGGGATTCTGGGGCACCGGCGGCCCTCTGCAACCTCAGATCCCACCTTGAATATTATTTATAGTCACTGAATATGACCTTCCAGCTAAAGCTCCGAGTTTCTCCCGCCCCCCCCCCATCCCTAAGCTCAGTCAGTCCTTGCTGAGAGACAGAGTCTAACTGAGCTGTGGTCAAAGGAGGGCCTGAAGGGAGGCTGATGGGGCACCGGGGAGACAGCCTGCAGTCATTCTGGGCAGGGCCGTGTCCCCATCCGTCACATGGAAATGGCCTAATTTCTTTTAATATTTCCCATTTAGAGAGAAAAAGAGAGAGATGCATGTGCACACATGGCACACTGGAGAGGTCACAGGGCAACTTTTGGAAGTCAGGTCTCTCCTTCCACTATGTGGATTTCCAGGGATCGAACTCAGGCCACAGCGCCGGCAGACCACAAGGTTTGTGAAGGTGCCTTACCCATTGAACTATCTCCCCAGACCTTTTTTCCTTCTTGAAACAGGGTCTTAAGTAGCCTAGGCTGGCCTTAAACTGGCTGCCATTTTTTGCTTTCCCAGTGTTGGGATTACAGTCCTGAACGAGGGTGCCTGGACACACGAGGTGCCAAGAAGGGAAGCAGGTCTCCGTGCATGCCGGCAGGCGGGCTCAAGACCACCGAGCTGTATCCCCAGCCCTCATTTCTTTTCTTTCTTTTCCCCCCTAAATTATATATTTAAAAACTTGTGGTAACCCAGGCATGGTAGCATATGCTATAATCCTAGCTACTTGGGAGGCTGAGACTAGAAGATTTCAAGTCAGAACTCAGCCTGGCCAATTGAGCAAGATTCCACAATAGCAAATAAATAAATAGGCAGAGGATGTAGTTGAGCAGTAGGAAGCAGAGCCAAGTGCTAGCATTAAAAAATATTGTAACATGGGCTGGAGAGATGGCGCGGGGGTTAAAACTCTGCCTCTCAAGCAGAAGATCCTGAGTTTGGATCCCAGATTCCTTGTGAAAATACCAGGTGTAAACGGTGGGGTGGTGTCCTGTACTTCTGGCCTGGTGGGTGGAGCCTGGGAAACCCCAAAGCAAAGCAAAAGAGAGGTAGAAGCAATTCAGGATGATACACACACACACACACACACACACACACACACACACACACACACGCACACACACACGCTAAATAAATAAAGTTATAAAATATTGCAGTAAAAAACATGCATATAACATAAAATTTGGGGCTGGAGAGGTGGCTCAGGGGTTAAGCCTCTGCCTTGCAGACGGAAGTCTGAGTTCGGATCCTAGACTCCATGTATAGATGCCAGGTGGAATCAGGGGCGGCCTGCGTTTCTGGTCCTGGTAGGGGGGGAGCCTATGAATCCCGGGGTAGAGTAAGCAAGGAGGAGGTAGAGGCGTCCATAGTGGTTCCCGAATTCGTCCGTGGTTCACACACACACACACATACACACAATTGAATAAATAATAAAAAAATAAACAAAACATTTAAAAAAACATAAAACTTTCCATTTTAACCATCTTTCTGGGCACAGCTCAGAGGCATTAGACAAACCTGCACTGTCTGTAGCCAGCCCCCCCTCCCATCTATTTCTAGAACATTGTGGTCTTTCACCCTGAAACCTCCCCACACTGAGGGCCCTGACAGGCCTGGGCCATCCCTTCTGGGCATTTGACTGTCCCCAGGCCACCTGTGAGTCCCGCAGCGTTTGCGCTGTGTCCTGCTTGACTGGGCATGTCTTCAGGCTTCTCTGGGCCGAAGCAGGTGGCTGGATTTTCCTCTTTTGGAAGACAGAGTAATACCCCCTCCAATGAGGGTATCATTTCCTTTCAGATCAGAAGTAGGAATCTCGAGACCGGAAAGAACTCTGACGTTTAGAGCCACGCAGCTGACCGTGCTATTTTTAGTGTTGTATGAAGGGAGAAAGAACTTACAAGGACCGACATACCAGGACCTATGGAAGTGAGCCTGCAGCCCTGCTTAGGGCAGTGGGTGGGAGCAGGACGTCTCTGGGGAGACTGGGGAAGTCAGGATCCCCAGTTTTGCCAAGTGTTGGCCTAGGACTATGGTTCTGCGACCCAGAGCACACCTGCCAACGTGGCCCGGGACACGGGCATCCTCCCCTGGCCTGCGTCCCCCTCCTGAGTGCTGACCTGTGTTTGGAGGCTGTAGAAGCCTGGCAGTGCCCGAAGCGCTTCTCGTCTTGCCCGGGTTCATTTGCCCGGGAGCCCAGGCAGCTGTGGAAGCAGTTTCTCCCGGATGTCCGTCTGGCCTGTGTCAGCGAGCTGGTTGCTCTGTGATTTGACAGTAATGCCCGTAATGGGGGTGATTTTGTATTCTTTGACTCATTTGCACTGCAAGACATGGCCCAGTGTCCCCCTCACTCCCCACATCCTTGCTTCAGGCTGGCGACCGTCGTCTTCCACTGGAGAGGCGCGCAGCAGTGAGAATAGCCCCTCTGCTCTTCCACTCTGCAGGTGACAACTGGGTTTTATTTCTTCACCCGGAGACCAAGTGTTGGTCCTCCCTAAAAGCCGAGAAATGCGCGGTGCCACGGAAGCCTTGTGGCAGGAGCTGGTGTGGGAGAGAAGTCTTTCTCGGAATTCTGAATCGCAGTCACAGCTGTTAAGTACACTGAGATGTCTGAGAATCCCTCCCTCCCACGCGCGCCTGCCAGGGCTTTTCATCCCCTTCTGGGGTTCCTGTGGAAGGTATGCCCCCACCTTGCTTCACGCCTGCCTCCTGGCTTTTTTCCACAAATCAATCTTGACTGTCAGACACCTTGTGTGTGTGTGGGGGGGCGGTGATCAACCTCGAGGCCCTACTGGTTCCTGGGGGCTGTCCCACAGGGGCCATGCCTGCCTTCTGACTGTCCAAGTGCATGGGGGCTTCATGGAGGAAGACACCTGTGTGGCCCTCAGCATATGTCCCAGCTCTGAGGACCGTCCTGCTCCCCAGAAAGAGCAGGCAATGTTTGCGGGTGCGGCCTGCAAAGCCCTCCCCGCCGCTTCTCAGCAGCATTGATTGGCCGCTGTCGTTTTTCATGTCGCTCATTAGAGGTATGATTGCGAGCAACGCCGGCCAGCGATTTCCCCCTAAACGCGGCTTCCTGGCCCTCTGAGCCCCCCACCCCCACCCCGAGCAGGACCCAGGTCAAAGCCAAGCATCTGTCTCCTGCCAACCCCACCCCTAGTTACAAGAGCTTCATTATGAGGTTCCTGGGCTCGCAGGGTGGGGGTGGGGGAACACTAAAGGGGTCTCACATCTCAGATGGGAAGCATAGCTCTGGGTCAGACAGGGAGGGCCCCCCACAACTTCTGATCCTGCCTGGCCCTGCCTGGAGATGCACCTTTCAGGCAACCGATCGCCACAAGGTTGCAGCGCGCTGAGGAGCGGGCTCCGGGTTGCCAAGGTGAACCCGTCAATAGAGTATCGAACAGGCTGGTGCGAGCGGCCTAATTGCGCGCTTCACGCATCCCCTGGTCCTCAGCAGGCCTGGGGGCCGCAGGGTCCTAGCTGGGAAGTACATGTAGGAACTTCCACCTGCACCCTTCTTGGTGACTTGGTGCCACACCAGGAGCACCACAGCCCCCCGGGGCGCCCTGAATTCTCCAGAGCCAGAGCATCTTTCCCGTTCGCATTTTCCAGTGCTGAGGATGCGGCCCAGGGCCTGAGCTGACGAGCTGGAACAGCCAGACTCGGGGAGCTCTGGGGTCCCATAGCAGCACTACCTGGGTGCCTCTGGTGGAGACCTCCACGTGTACCTGCACGGAGGTGCACTTGCACACATGTGACCACGTGCCTCGCCCCGTGCACATGCAAACTAAACGCACTGAGCCACCTGACTTGCAAGTGTCCAGTGACCTGCTGCTGCCCACGAATCCTGGCAGCCAGCAGCTGGGCACCCTCACCCCGTGCCCAGCCTACTGATCCCACAGCCGGCCGTCAACTGACTCAGAAGCGGAAGGAACTAAAACATCAGCAGTAGCGACGAGAGGGCTAATCAACAGGCTGCAGCTGGGCTCCCAGAACTTCGTGCTCTATTAGCTCCTCTTGACCAAGTTGTGCTCATGATTTCGGTGGGTCCACCCTCCTGCAAGGTGGCCACCCATATGTAAGTGGAGCTTCATGGCTGGCAGCAGCCTGAGAGACACGGGAGCTAGAGGGCCAGGTACAACTCGCGGCCACACCTGTGTGACCTGCAGCTTCCTACAAGGTTTCAAAATTCCTACCCAACGCTGTGCCGCCGCTGGGGACCAAGTGCTTACCTCTCGAGTTAGTGGGGACATTGCGCGTTCGAACCCTGCCACACACCGGTGGCCGCTACCTACCGAAGGTTGAACTCAGCTGTGGTGGGAGACTTAAAAATGTTTATTTATTAATTCCATTTAGGGAAAAGAGAGGCGGGAGGGGCTTAGGACAGAGCGACAGGAGGAGTCCGCGCAAACATGCAGCATGATGCTTTTCCTGCAGACACAGCGTGACCATGTCTTCACCCCAGGCAGGGACTGGACGGCAGAGCAACCTGATGTTACGCCAAGTTTCCATTTGTCGAACCGATGAGTTTATTGAACTTATTACAGGAGCAGGGACAGCTCAAAGGCACTTACATCACCAGAAAGCCCCCCCGCCCCCCGTGGGACTCACGGCAGCTGCACCCCTAGAGCGCTCTGCTGCAGGACTTGCTAAGAGAGTTTGCCAAGTCCTAGCAGAGTCTCCTCAGGCTTCCGCACCATTTGTCCCAGCTGCTTCCAGACCACTTGTTTAGCAGAAGCGGCTCCCCCGCCCCCTGGGCTGCTTACTGTTTTCCTCACCTAGGGAAGAGACCCCCCCCACTCCGAAGCTTACCCCACAGCCTTCCTCCAGCACAGAATGCTTCAGATTGTTACAAAGCGTCCTTCCTAGAGGCAGACTGCAAGGAGCGTCTACCATGGCACTAAGCTACGCCCGAGGACAACGCCATGCAGAACACATGGCACACGGGCGGAGGTCAGAGGACAGCTTCAGAAGTCAGCTCTCTCCTTCACCCTATGGGCTTCCAGGGGTCAAACGCGGGTGGCTAGATTTGCAGCCCCTCATGGGTCCTATAGATTTTTTTTTTCTCAGTAAGAATGCACCAGACACTTGTATTTATTTTTTTAAGCAAATAGAAAAGACTCAATTTCCAGCGTTTTTTAAAAAATTTATTATTTATTCAATTGTGCGTGTATGTGTGTGTGTATATAACCATGGACGAATTTGGGAACCACCATGGACGCCTCCACCAAAAACCGCAGGCCACCCCTGCTTCCATACGTGGGGAATAGGATCCGAACTCAGGACCTTCTGCCTGCAAGGCAGAGGCTTAACCCCTGAGCCACCTCTCCCGCCCCAATTTCCTGCGTTTTTAAGCCTAAGCTTAACATTAAATCTTTAAACAATTGTCAGAACGGACACGGTTGCTGGCAAGCATGCCCAACTAGAAAACACCTTCGGTTTGCACTAAAGCAGAAAACGCATTATCATCAATGCAATAATTAGCTTCCGTTACTAAAAATTTCAAGTATTATGCGCATAGACCACTCACCCTGACCATGGTAAGATTTTTTTATGTGTATTGGAGAGTGTCCTAAAATTTCCTACGTAGCCATGACGTGCTCCTCCCTCCTCTTTGTCCCGAGCCCTGGGACCACAGACGTGCACACAGCACTGTTACGTGCTGCTAAGAATCCGCCATTGCTGCGAACATATCGTTGCAAGCAACCTATCAACCCGGCTACAGCACCGATCCCGGCCCGACTTTAAAAATCCATTTGCATAACATGTTCTTCACGTTAGGCAGGCAAAGACAGCCTCAAGACAGGCGTTAGATGTGCATGGGGAGGAGGAGGAGCCAGGCATGGAACTATCACGTTGGGGTGTTGCAGGGAGAGTAGGTGCAAAGGTCCTGGGGTCTGCATGAATTGGGTGCAACTAAGGATATGATCGGTTCCAGAAGGCGTGAGCTGGGGGAAAGGCCTGTCGCGGAGAAGGGGGCACAGCTGCTGCCTGAGGGGTGGTCTCGGGGCTCGGAAGGGGAGACGGCAGGATCGGCCCAGCCAGCCTACTGCCCTCCCTGGTGGCCTCTCGGTTTCCACTGGCTGCCGTTCTGGAAGCATCTACGGTCCCTCTCCCCTCTGAGAGTGTGGATCATGTGGCAGAGGGGGCCCCGAAGTCAGACAGCGTGGGGTTGCTGCCCACCAGAGGTTCCTTCTCCCTCCATGGCCCCCAGCAACTGACCGAGCTCCTCCTGCCTCAGTTTCCCCTACCGAAAATGCAGCTCATAACGAACCAGCTGGTTTCCCCGTGATTCAGGGGCCTCGCAGGCAAAGCTCTGCGGGGGGCACCGGACAGGCGTGAGGCTTCCACACACAAGCCAGAGGCTGCCGTGAGTGTCTCTGATTCCTGTCAGCCTTGTTCTTCCAGACAGGGTCTCTTGCTAGACGTGGGCTTACCAGTTGGGTAGACTGGCTGGCAGTGAATCCCCCCACCTCCTCCTCTCTGGGCTGAGGGTTACCAGCACACACTGCTGTGCCCAGCTGCTTCTGGGGGTGCTGGACACGTGCTGGGGTCCTCAGACTTGCACAGGAGGACTTGGCCCCCGACACATGCCTGTGATTTCTGTTTGGATTTTCCCCACTATTAAGACTGGAGAACACCTGGCATCTGAGCCCAGGGCAGAATTTCTGCCTGGGCAGCTGGTCAGACACCCTGTGGCCCGAGGAAGGTGCGGAGTTGGGGGCCCAGGTGTCCCTCACTCCAGCCCACAGAGATAAATCCTGTTTGTCTTGGGGCGCAGCTCCTTTTCCCAGGGTCGCGGCTGGCCCTGCCGGGTCCCTGGGGAACCCCTTTGGGTACATTCTTGGAGAAAGTACCGGTGGGCCGGTGGGGACCTCGCATGGTGGGGACCACAGCCTCAGGCTGCGGTGTCATCCTGTGGCTGGCCCCTCAGTCCCAGTCAGCCTTGACGGTGTAGGGTGGACCCTGCTGCTTCTCTTTACTGCTTGCGGGGAGAGGGATGGCTTCTGGTGGTGACAAAGGTGGTCCACCCTCTGCTGGGGGAGGAAGGGTCCTGCTTGGAAAGCAGCCTGGATTTGTCGCGTCAGGATCTGCAGCTCACCGGGTGCTTGAGGACCTGGCCTCCTGCCAGCCTGAGACACGCGGGCCGCGGGCCAAAGAGGTTAGCTGGGCTGGACGTGCAGACTCGATGCGGTGGCGGAGCAGGCCGGGCGCCGGAGACCCCCCTGGGGGCAGATGACATGCTCTTAGCTCAGCAGTCACTTGCCCAGCCTACATTCCTGCCTGGGAGCTATGACCTGTGACCGGGCCTGGGGGCTTCGCATCATGCCGCGGCTTGAAGCACAGACACAGTTGTGAGACTCTGTTGTCCCAGGTTGGTGGACGCTGCGGCTGTGATGGCAGCTCTGGAGGGTGTGCGGCGGGCAGACGGAGGCAGCCACACGCCTGTCTTGTCCGCAGGACCACAGAATGTGGCGCTCATTGTCCTTGACCCTGTGGGGGACACTGTGGCTCTGACAGCTGAATGGCAGGAAAGGGGCTTTGAGAGTGATTGTGTGTGTGTGTGTGTGTGAGAGAGAGAGAGAGAGAGAGGGAGAGAGGGAGAGAGAGAGAGAGAGAGAACACTGTGTGCTTGTGTGGAGAGAGGACACTATGTGTGTGTCTGTGGAGGCCCAAGGCTGACTTCAGAAACCATCCTGGATTGTTCTGCCTCCTCATTGCTTTGCTCTGGGGTTTCCCAGGCTCCGCCTTCCAGAACCAGAAGTGCAGGTGGCTGCCATTTCCACCAGCATTTTTAGGGGGGATCTGGGATCTGAACTCACATCATTGGGCTTGGGAGGCAAAGACTTAACCCCTGAGCCATCTCTCTAGCCCAGGAGCGAATGTTTTGTGGTTACTGGGTCAGATGAGATCTGAGTTTTTCCTTCTCTGCAGAAAGGGAAGAGCCAGGATTGGGGGTACGGCTCAGCTGGTAAGAGCTCCTTATGGAAGCTTAAGAAGCCTGGTTCAATCCCTGCCACCGACACAGGCATGGTCCACGCGCTTACAAGCTCAGTGCTGGGGTGCAGACAGATGGATCCCCGGGGCTCTCTATCTAGCCAGCTTCCCCCAATCCTTGCGCTCCAGGACTCTGTGAGACCCTATCTCAAGAAACAGTGGATGTTGTCTGAGAACCCCACTGGAAGCTGACCTCTGGCCTCCAAGCGCACGCATGCACATGTGCAGACATGTGTACATACCCCACGGCCCCTCACTGACACACACGCAGACAAGAGAGAGAGTCACTGGTATGACACTGTGACGGGGTGCTGAGTTACATCTTGCTTTGTTCTTCCCTTATCACCCCCCCACCCCCGAAGATGGTTCTCCTGACTCCACGCAAGTGCTGCGCTCTTCCACAAGTATCCTCGCAGACCTATCTGGAAACACCATTTGGTGGTCTGGGCAGCCTCAGCTGGTCAGCTGACCTCTAAAATTAGTTGTTGCCGAGAGGCCCACGGAGGCACCAGGTCAAAGGGGCTGCAGGACGGGTCTGTGAACCACGTGGAGCACACAGTGCGGCAGGAGCAGGTTGCCGTGACTCCCAGGCCCACCAGGGCTGCACTGCAGGGCACTTTCTCAAAGCAAAACAGCAAACCCTGGAGAGACTGAATCTGGAGGTTGTTCTAGAACCTTCTTTGTCACAGTGTTCACGCCGCATGCCTGGGTTGAGTCCTCGTTGGCAGCCTGGCATCTCTGCTTGGCGGCTTTGTCCTGCCGCTCTGCCCAGGACCCTTTCCTCAGTCATTCTGTCCCAAGGGGCTGAGTTCTTGTTGAAGACAGAGGCCTCTGACACAGTCTCCTGCCCGGGACGCCTAAGCCGCAGCCCTGTCCACTGTCCCCAGAGAGACCTCTCCCACCTAGGCAGCCCCCAGCCCAAGCTGAGGGGACTTTGGCCTGCTTAGAATGCGCACGCTTGCTCCATTTAAAATTTTATTATTATTATTTATTATTTATTCAATTGTGCGTGTGTGTGTGTGTGTGTGTGTGTGTGTGTGTATGCATGTCAGTGTGTAGAACCACAGACGAATTCGGGAACCACCATGGACGCCTCCACCTCCTCCTCGTTTACTCTGCCCGGGGATTCACAGGCTCCGCCCTACCAGGACCAGAAGCGCAGGCCGCCCCCGCTTCCGCCTGGCGTCTATACGTGGGGTCTAGGATCCGAACTCAGGATCTTCTGCCTGCAAGGCAGAGGCTTAACCCTGAGCCACCTCTCCAGCCCCGCTTGGTTCATTTTAAAGAGACGGACCTAGGACTAGGTGTTCACACGCCAGTCCCCCTGGGACTTCCATTGGCTCCTTTCTGCAGATGGGGAAACCGAGGCTCAGGTCTGTGTGGCTTTGCTGGCTGCAAACGCCATCCCAATGGCTGTCTTTCAGGTCATGGAGCCCTAATGTGTGCTAGACACACTGTGTGCACTGTTCCAGCTCTCCAGCTCTGGAGATGCCAGCTCTGGAATGTGGGTGACTGCTCCACTGTACTGAGGTCCTCCCCGCTGAGGAGCACCTCCTCCTCCCCGCTGAGGAGCACCTCCTCCTCCTCCTCTCTGCTGAGGAGCACCTCCCCCTCTCCGCTGAGGAGCACCTCCTCCTCCCTGCTGAGGAGCACCTCCCCCTCTCTGCTGAGGACCCTGCCATTTCTCCTGTACTTCCGCAGGTCCCCAGCCGACGCCCAGCCACCCGTGTGGGATTCTTCCTCAAGGAGCACAGAGTGTGTGGCACGCAGTGTGCTGGCTACAAGACTCCATCCCCTTTGGGCCAAATGCCCTTGGGACATCAACCACAAGATGGGAAACTTCAGTACTGTCCTCAGCGGGCAAGCCAGGCGGGGGGAGGAGGATGCACGGTGCCACACAAGGACAGAGAGGCCACGTGACCTGCTTGTGTCACAGGCAGATAGCTGGCCCAAGGCCTACTGAGTGGGCAGGGGTGTACTTCGCCCCTTGAAGGTTGGTCCAAGCATCGCTGTCTGATAGAGACACTTCGTGTTGGATGCTGGGCACATGCCAGAGGCCGAGGCAGGAGGATGACTAGAGCCCGGGGTTTGAGAGTGACCAAACCAAAACATAATGAAGAGAGAGAGTGAGAGCGAGAGAGAGAAGAAAGGAAAGAATGAAGGAAGAGAGAGAGAAGGAAAGTGAGGGATGGAGAGAAAAAGAAGGAAGGAAGAAGGAAGGAAGAAAAGAAAGAAGGAAAGGAAGGAAGAAAAGGAAGGAAGGAAAAAAAGAAGGAAAGGAAGGAAGGAAGAAAAGAAGGAAGGAAGGAAGAAAGGAAGGAAGGAAGGAAGGAAGGAAGGAAGGAAGGAAGGAAGGAAGGAAGGAAGAAGGAAGGAAGGAAGATGAAGAGTGAGCAAGGGTGCCCTCTCGTCTCCATCTGTGAACAGACAGGAAGTGACATGCCCTCACATAAAGCTTTCTTTAAAACAGAAGGTTTTCTTTTCTTTCTAGCAGTGGCCGTTGGTTCCAGGGCCTTGCACCCGTCATGAGACACCGTCTCTAAGCTCATCCCAGCCCCAACGCGCGTTGAAAAAGCAAAGAATCTAAGCACGCCATGGCGCCTCCCCGTTCCTGCGGCGTTAGGAGGGTAGTGAGAGCATGGTGAGCCCTGTGCCCACCTGGGCTCCGTGATGGGCGAGGCCTCGTCTCAGAACAAGCAGAAAGCACGTGCACCAGCTCTGCTTGTGTTTTATGTTCAAATAATATTTTGTTTGTCAGGCTCTAGTCTTGAACGCCTGGGCTCCAGCAACCCTCCCTCCCGCCCCTCTGCCTGTGGCTGGGGATCAGAGGTACTGCGAGTCCTACGTCACGGGTTCATGTCGTGTCTGGCTTCAGGCATGGTCTTTCTGTAGTCAGTTAACCTGGGACTCACGACGTAACTCAGGTGAGCCTCTGAGTTGTGGTGAACTTCCTCCTCTGCTTCCTGGCATAGCTGCTGGGAGCCAACAGGCCTGCCTGTAACTTTTGAATTTCCAATCAGAAGTAAAGAGCAAGCAGGCCAGAAGCACGTCTGTCCGGCAGTGCGCGTGCAAACAGGGTCCGTGCAAACGCTCCCCCGGGACACCATCTGGAAAGTCCTGACGAGCGTCTTGCCCCAGACGCTCACTAGCCGCATGCGACCTGTGGCCCCCCTCCTGGGCCGTGCGGGCTGGCGGCTTCTATGCCACAGTTCGCTGATTTCTCTGGCGGCGCTCCCTGGCTGGTCATGGTCAGCACTGGCCGGGCGAGACCCCAGTGTCAGTGGTCACGTGGGCGTTGCCCAGCGCGGGCCAGGGCTGTGCCGCCGGACAGTACCACAGCCCGTGGCCTCCTGCTCGCCCCTTCCCCGGGAGGCCGCTCGGGTGGCCTTGAACACGAGGCAGGAATGGAGGGGACTTCCCTGGCCTCCATGGGCCGTGGAGTTGGGTGCCTGGATCTGTGAAGGTCACATCAATAACTGTCACGTGCCCCGCGGCCTCCTGGCAAAGCGGCCCACCCAGGAGACAGCTGCTCCAGCAGCTTCGGCTCTGCCTGGCCAGCTGCAGGCGGGTCTGGTCTGTGGGGGAGGGCCACCCCCTCTCACCCCCTGCCCTGGCTCTGTGCTCCGTCAGGGCTTCCGTTCCAGGCTGCAAAGCCGCTGATGTCAGCAGGACCCGGCCCACCTCCGAGGTGTCTGAGGGACGAGGCATCACCCGCCCTGTCGGCTTATCACTGACGTGGATGTATCCGTTGGCGCGGAGGGTAATTACCGGGCTGGTCCTGGAGGATCCGTCTGCGCAGGCGTCTCTCGCGGGGCTGGTGGCCTGGCAGCTGCTGCTGCTCAGCGAGATGTGAGGAGCTGGGACTGGGGATGGTGCGGGGGATGCTGTGCGTGCATGGGTGTCTGTGCATGCATGAATGTGCACACATACATGCATGTCTGTGCATGCGCAAACGTGCACACGTGCATGAGTGCCTGTGGATGCGTGCATGGGCATGTGTGGATGCACGTGTGTACAAATATGTGTGTCTATGCATCTGCATGAATGTACATGTGTGTACGCTTGAGTGTCTGTCCATGTACGTACACGTGCATGTGTCTGTGCATGCTGTGTGCACTGTGCATGTCTGTACATGTGTGCACGTGCATGCATGTACTGTATGCGCACACCAGTGTCTGTGCATGTGTGCACGTGCCTGCATGGTTGTGCACCTGTGTGTCTGCACACATGCATACATGAGTATGTCCACACGTGTGCGCATGGGGGAATTGTATCTATGGGGACTGCTTCCTGCTCTGGCCACAAACTCTGCCCCTGGCATCCAGCATCTCTAATGCGCCTTCATCAGGTGGTCTGTGGTCTTGTCTTCTGCTTTTGGGGGACATTTCTAGCTGCTCTTGTCTTATCCTTGTCTCACCCTTAGAGTGGGTTGAATAGTCTCTCTCGCCCCTAAACTCACATCCACCGTCACCTCAGACTGTGACAAGGGTGGAGAGAGTTTATTCTCCAACGTAGCTAAATCAAGTGGAGGGGACCTCATTCATGGGACCCAGACATGGAAGGCCCATGTGCCTGTAGGGGGGACTTGCACACGTGTGTACATTTGTTTGTATGCTTATGTATGTGAGTATGCCTATGCTTGTGTGTGTGCATGTGTGCATGTGAGAGCATGCATGCGTGTATGTGTACCTATGGGTTCATGTGTATATGTACCTGCTTGTGTGTATATGTGTGTATGCTTGCACATGTGTGTACATACATACCTGTGTATTTGTGTGCATGCACACGTGCATGCACGCCTATGTGTGTAGATGTGAATGCTCATTTGTGCATGCATGTATGCATGCATGAGTCCATACATGTTTGCATGTGTGTACCTGTGCGTGTGTGAAAACTTGTGTGTGCATGTGTGTGTATGTGCTTGCATGTATGCGCGCGTGTGTGGCGATGGACATGGAGGATGCAGGGCGGCACTGCAAGGCCAGAAGCAAGTGCTGGGTTGCTTGCAGCTGCTGCAAGAGGCGCAGGCTCTCCTCCAGCTGCCAGCCCGACTCCATGGCCTGCTGGGGCTGAACTGCAGACTTCCGGCTTCTAGGGGTGAAGCAGGCATCTTAGGTGTGGTAATTGTTTTAAGCCATCATGAGGGGTCCAAAGCAGCCCCTCCTCTGTGAGCAAGGGAAGACTCCCCCAGTCCACCCACCGCTGGGGCCAGGGTGTCTCTGAGCCCCAGCAGCCACCTCGAGCCAAGCATGTTTTCAGGACAACGCTGTTCAAAGCTCCTACGACTCTGTTTAAGCTGTGGAGACGCTGATCCTGTTGAGGCAGAACCCCAAGGGGAGGGAGGCACCGGCGCCACGCTCGATGGCGCTGTGGGGGGATTACTCTGGCAGCCGAGAGCAGGCTCTGTGGCTTTCACACCTGCTCCTGAGTGGAAGTGACGGCAGGGCTGGAGGTGACAGCAGGGCTTCGTGCAGGAGCAGAAGGCGCGATGGAGCTGGCTGAGGCTGGCCAGCAGGCAGGGCAACTGGCAGTGACCATTGGGGGACGCCGTGTGAGAGAACAGCCAGGCACTGTCTGAGCTGGAGGAGCGGCTCTGCGCTGATGTGGGCAGATCTCAAGATCCTGGACTGTGACTTAGCTCAGCACCTAGGGTCTGCAGCTAGACTGTGCTGGTGACTTAGCCTAGTGCTCAGGGCCCGAGGCTGGGAGCTTCAGCTTCCTGTCGCCTCTCCATGGTGCGGGCCCCGGGGACACATGGGGACCAAGGTTCGGGTCACCATCTATGTTCAATGCAGAGGGAAGCAACAGAGGGTGACAGTTGTCCTCAGGGGACTGTGCCCAAGGAAGGCAGCCTCAGGAGCAATGAACAGGCCAGGATATGCCACCCTTACCCCCACCTCAGACAGAGGGGATGGGAGTTTAGAGCACCCAGGAGAGGCCTGGAGAGGGAGCAGGAGCCTGCAGGAGAGCAGCTGCAGCCGGCCGGCCGCGTCCCCTCTCCCTGCCCGTTTGTGGTCAGGCTGCCGGCCGGGAGACCTGAGCTGGGAGCGCAGCCCTCACACTCCGACTGCATAGACTGCCGTGGTCGACCCTCCCTCCACGGGGACTCTGGTTGGTAGGGTCTGGTTTTGTGTTTCCTCTTTCGCTCTTGGTGATTTATTTATTTATTTTTAAATACTTTATTTTCTCATTTAAGTGGGAGAGGGTTCTCATCCCGCAGCAGCTAGCATCAGCTTTGCACCGTGCGCGCTTCGTGCAGGTCGACGGAAGTTGACTGGGATGGAATAGTCACACCGCGGGACCTGGCAAAGAGGCTGGCAGCAGTGGGCAGCAGCGGGCAGCAGCGGGCAGCAGCGGGCAGCTAGGGAGGAGCAGCCCTCCTGAGGCCGGGCTGGAGAGGGAACGGAGGTGGGTCGGAGCCCTGGTGGCTGCGGAAGCCACTGTCACCTGGGCCCAGTCCTGATGGGCTGGAAATGCCCAGGGTGCAGATGCACGGGGGAAAGGAGACCCCACAGCCCATGAGGACGGAAGGGTGGGTAAGAGGCTCCAGGTGCACAGGGGTCTAGTTTTTCTGACATTCGGTCACCTCTTAACAGGGCAACATTTAAAACACTGAGCCAGCTCAGTGGGTCAGGCACCTGCAGGCAGACCTGGCAGCCTGTTCCATCCCTGGAGCCCATATGGTGGGAGCAGAGACTTCAAGAGTTGTCCCGTGGCCGCCATACACATACGGTGGCACATGCACGTCTGCCCTCTCTCTCTCTAATATATAAGTAAGATAGTAAATGGTTCTTCATACATATATGTACATATATTTATATGTTTCTATATATCGTGCACACATTCTGGATTGCTCTGCCTCCTTTTGCTTTGTTCTGGGGTTTCTCAGACTCTGCCTTCCAGGGCTGGAATTACAAGCTGCTGCACACCTGCCAAGCTTTTTTACCTGGGATCTGGGGATCAGAACTCAGTCTTCAACCCCCGAGCCATCTCCTTAGCCCGAAATACGTAAATTTTAAATATTTATATGAGAGAGGTGCATTTATATGTGTGTGAGAGCACACGAGAGGGCACACTAGAGGGCACGTGAGAGGGCACGTGAGAGGGCACGTGAGAGGCAAACGAGAGGGCACACGAGAGGGCACACAAGAGGGCACGTGAGAGGACACACAAGAGGGCACGTGAGAGGGCACGTGACAGGGCACAGGTGAGGGCACGTGAGAGGGCACAGGAGAGGGCACATGATAGGGCACGTGAGAGGCAAACGAGAGGCACATGAGAGGGCACATGAGAGGGCACACGAGAGGGCACATGAGAGGCACATGAGAGGGCACACGAGAGGGCACACGAGAGGGCACATGGGAGGCACATGGTAGGCACACGGGAGGCACACGAGAGGCACACGAGAGGGCACGTGACAGGGCACGTGACAGGGCACGTGAGAGGCACGCGAGAGGGCACGCGAGAGGGACACGAGAGGGACATGAGAGGGCACACGAGAGGGCACACGAGAGGCACATGAGAGGGACACGAGAGGGACACGGGAGGCACACGGGAGGCACATGGGAGGCACCCGGGAGGCACACGAGAGGCACACGCAGGCCATGGCAGGTGGATGGAGGTCAGAGGATACCATCAGACATCAGTTCTCTCCTTCCACCACATGGCTTTTGGGGGCTTCTGGGGGCTTCTGGGGGCTTCTGGGGGGAATGCAGGTCGCAGCTTGAAGCAGGTGCTTTACCACTGAGAACCATTTTGCCAGCACTTAGAATATTTTATAGAACTGAAAAATGCTGGAAAATCAAAAAGGAAAAGAGGGACGTGGGGAGACACGTAGTAGGAAAGAGTGCTTGCTGGGTAAGCATGAGGACCAGGGTTCCGTTCTCCAGCAGTCATGAAAAGGTGGGCGTGGCTATGCATGCCCGTGACCCCAGCTTGCAGGATGGAGACAGACGGATGTCAGCAGCTGACCAGCCAGTTGGTCACAGTGAGATGTTGAGTCTCAGGTCCACGAAGAGATCTTACTCCAAGGGAGTAGGCACTTGAGCAGGCCCCCAAGGTCTCTAGTCTGTGCACGCATGCATGTGTGATACACGTGTACACACCACACATGCAGGCCATACATACATGCACATGTCACACAATGCTATGCCATACACACATGCATATGCCACATTCACGCATTCATAGCCACGCACATGCATATGCCATACATACAGCACACTTATGCATGCATTTGCACACAAGGATGAGTGGGGCATACATATATGCACGGTACACTTGTGTGTGTGCGACATACGTGTGTGCAGACCACGGGACAAGCTGGATGTTGTTTTTCAGACTCTGTCCACCTTTCTTTTTCCTGAGCAGAGCCTGTCACTGGCGTGAAGCTGGCCATGGGTCCCCTGGGATCTGCCTGCATCTGGCCCCAGCACTGGGGTTACGCTCGTCGCCCCATACCCTGGGGCTCTAAGTCAAGGCCTAGCTACCGCAGGCCCTAGCTGGGGGAACCATCTCCCCAGCCCACAACCAAGACTCATTCTCGGGTGAGAAATGTGGAGCAGGATTAGCCTGAAGCAAACTGGCCAAGCAGCCTGGGGAGGGTTAAAGGAGCAGCTGGGAGGAGTCGCTGAGTCCGATGCCCAGCAGGCAGGAACGGCCTGTCCGCCCTTGGGGAGCAGCGCTGTCCTCCGAGACCGCCCTGCAGGTGGCACAGCCTGAGGCCCAACGGCTCCTCCAGGCACCCAGGGGGCTCAGCCCCCAGAGGGCGAGTCTTTGGAGAAGGATACAGCTCTCAGCCATCCCCAACAGCAGACACACACGTCGCCTTAGTTCCAGAATGTTCCAGGCCTACGTGAGACAGGCAGAGCATCTGTGGTCGGACCAAGGGGGAAGCCATGTATTTTCATTTGCCCTATGGGACAGCTGGACGCCAACAGTCATGTGATTAATTGCGCTTTGGTTTCCATCCGGTGGCTTCAGCTTGCTGATGGGGGCGGGAGTAGGTGAAGGGCACGAGGCAGATCCTGAAGTGCATGATCCCCGTGACTTGCTTTAAATTTTAATGTGCGCCCCCTAAACGAGAAGATCCAGTGCAGACGCTAACTCACCTACCTACCCTTCCTCTCTCGCCTTCCCCTCCTGTCCATACTGACTGCTCTCTTCCCATGTCTTCTCCCCCTTTGTTCCTTTGTTTGTTTAGCATTACCAGGGCACCGTGTGTGCCTGTGGAGGCCCAGGGGTGACTTCAGAAATCACCCTGGATTGCTTCTACCTCCTCTTTGTTTTGCTCTGGCAGTTTCCCAGGTTCTGTCTTCCATGGCAGGAAATACAGGCCACCGTCATTTATACCTGGCATTTTTATGTGGAATCCAGGATCTGAACTCAGGGCCTTCTGCCTGTGAGGCAAAGGCTTAATCCCTGAGCCATTTCTCTGTACCCTCCTGTCTCCTTTAATTTATTGTTCTGTGTATGTGAATGTGTGTGCGTGCGTATTTGGATGGTTGTGTATGTGTGTGCCTGTATGTGTGTGTGGCATATGAATGTGTATGCATGTGGCATATGCATATGTGTGTATGTGTGGCATACATGAGTATGGGCGCATGTGGCATATGCATGTTGTGTGTAGCATATGCATGTGTGCATGTGGAATATACATGTATGTACCATATGTTGTGTGTAGTATATGCATATGTGCATGTGGCATATGCATGTGCATAGCATGTAAATGTTTGTTTAGCATATGCATGTGTGTGCATGTGATATACGCATGTGTGTTGCATCAGTATGTATGTGTGATATATGCATGGGTGGCATATGCATGTGTGTGGCATATGCATGTGTGTGGCATATGCATGTGTCTGTGTGGCATATGCATGTTTCTGTGTGGGATATGCATGTGTGTGGGATATGAATGTGTGTGTGGCGTATGAATGTGTGTATGGCATAGCATGTCTGTGACATACGCATGTTTGTGTGGCCTGTGTGTGTGTGGTGTGTGCATGTGCATGATGTATGCATATATGTATGGCACTATGCATGTGTGTGGCATATGAATGTGTGTATGTGGCATATGCATGTGTCTGTGTGGCATATGAATGGCACACACATGCAGACGTACATACCCACCCCCACAGGCACACACACACACACACACACACACTGCACATGCACACATGTGTGTGCACATACTCAAAACAAAATGAAAAAGAACTGCTCTGATACGGGGACTTTCGCAGCCAGCCAGGAGTCAAAGGTGTCAGGATTCAAAGTCAGGGCAACCCGGGGGCGGCTTTGCCTGAGTGTGGGGGACACACCCAGGGGTCATTGTCTGCGGAGGGCTCCAGCGTGCTCATAGATCTTGCTGTGTTGACTTCCTGTATGTGTGTGGGGGGGGGTCGTCCACAAAGGCGCAGAAGGGGATCGAAACCGCAGTGATTTACCTCTGTGGGCGGCTCACAGGGAGAGAGGGTGCTTCACCTGGCTGTGTGCAAATGGGGAGCCTTCAAACAGCGCCATGCCCAGCTGGGGTGTGGCCCAGCGAGGAAACCCAAGGTCAGGACGCTGTCCCCAGCGTGGGGGGAGATGGGGAGGGGGACCCCTGCCCAGGCCTCTCCCAGACTCACACAGCAGCATTACCTTTTTTTTTTTTTTTTGCTTTGGTTGTTAGATTTTTATTTTAAATCTTATTTTCTGAGACAAGGATTCATATATCCCACGCTGACCTTGAATTCACTAAGTAGTTGAGCTTCACCTTGAACTCCTGACCCGCCTGCCTTACCTTCTAATGCCAAACACACACCATTTGGCAACTGCTCGGACCGCAGCCAGGGCCACAGGAATGTTCCGGAGGTACAGCCCTCAAGTCAGAGACAGATACAAGCTTGTTTGTCAAGCCCCCAGCCCGGCTTCTGCGGGGTCTTCCCAAGGGGCCCCTGTGACTTTCACATCCACAGCCCCGGAGAGCAGAGGGCTCATGTCTTAGTCACCCAGAGCAGTGGGGGACACAACGCACGTAGATTCCTCTCCCCATCTCTGCCACATGTTCCGGGAGGCCCCTAGGGTTGGGTACCCGTTGCCATAGCGACACAACTCCACGAGCATCCCTGAGCTGCCTCTCTCTGCTCCTTAGACTCTTCCCAGAGACACACCTGCAGCTGCTTTGTCACAGCCTGTGACTGCGGGAGACACAGCGACAGGCAGTGGCCCCCAGGCTGGGGTAGGCGGGAAGGGCGCTGTTGAGCCCCTGGAAGGCTCTGCTCCCCGAGGGGGTGGGGCCAGGGAGACACATAACTGGCAGGATGGAGTTCTGGGTCGTCTTGAGAAGGAGCTGGCTCTGTGCTTTTTGTGTTTATTTGAAAAATTAACCTTTTGGGGTCGGGGAGATGCCCAGGGGCTAAAGCCTTTGGTTCAAAAGCAAAAGGTCCTGAATTCAGATCTCCAGACCCTAGGTAAAAATGTCAGCCTGTATTTCTGGCCCTGTAGGGCAGAAACTGGGAAACCCCAGAGAAAAGTAATAAGGAGGTAGAGCCATCAGGATGGTTCCTGATGTTACCCTTGGGCCTGTGCATACTTACATGTGCACCCACATGCATGTAGTCATGGATCCACACAAACATGCAGCACACACACATAAGCACGTGACCAAACAAACAAGCAAGCAGAACAAATGGGAATGATAAAGCTGGGGCCTTTGATCAGGAGCACCCCCTCCTAGGTGGGAGGAGGGAAAGTCCACTTGGTGGTGGCCAAGGGAGAGATGAGGAGGCACCTGAGGGTGGTCTTGTGCCAACTGACCATGGCCTGGGAGGAGTGCTTAGAGCAGTAAGCACAAGGAGGAGTGCTGGGAGATCATGGAGGAGTGCTGGGAGCACTGAGATCATGGAGGAGTGCTGGGAGCACTGAGATCAAGGAGGAATGCTGGGAGCACTGAGATCATGGAGGAGTGCTGGGAGATCATGGAGGAGTGCTGGGAGCATTGAGATCATGGAGGAGTGCTGGGAGCACGGAGATCATGGAGGAGTGCTGGGAGCACTGAGATCATGGAGGAGTGCTGGGAGACTGAGATCATGGAGGAGTGCTGGGAGCACTGAGATCATGGAGGAGTGCTGGGAGCACTGAGATCATGAGGAGTGCTGGGAGCACTGAGATCTGGAGAGCAGGAGTGCTGGGAGCACGGAGATCATGGAGGAGTGCTGGGAGACTGGGATCATGGAGGAGTGCTGGGAGCACTGAGATCATGGAGGAGTGCTGGGAGCACTGAGATCATGGAGGAGTGCTGGGAGACTGAGATCATGGAGGAGTGCTGGGAGCACGGAGGAGCACTATGACAGACTGAATCCTGGTTCATCATGTTTCACCCCGCCTACCTCACCATAGGCACAAACCTCCCCTTAGCTCGCCCGTAGCTGATGTGACTCCACCTTGCCAAGCCCAGAACTTTCTACAATTAAAGTCTCAGAGCAGAGGCTCAGAGCGGAGGCTCAAAGTAGAGGGGAGGCGATGTCCCGCCGTGCAGGCCATCATCTACTCATCCCCAGTCCTCAAGGAGACAACAACAGGAAGACATCAGTGTGGGGCTCTCGAGGAGGGGGACAGTAGGCTGTGCCCACTCCTGTCCTGGTGGGCCTGGGAAGGTAGGAGGGAGACATGGTAACCTGAAGTGCAGTGACCGCAGGGGTCCCTCAGATGGATGTCAGCTGGCAGAGAACCTATCATAGTGGAAGCCCGATCCCATTCCAAGATCTGTGTGGGCTGCTGAGGTCAGCAGTCCGCCTGCCACCTCCCCCTCTGCCTGGGTCTTCCTGCTGTGCCTTGTTACACCTTCCTCTCCACTGTGTGTTTATGAGGCAGGTATAGATACTGAGAATTTGTCATGTGACATGCAGACAT